>LS504175.1:21651-52271 GCA_900490845.1 Pristionchus japonicus | reverse complement strand
CCCTTGCACGGGTCTTCACTGATTCACACTTGACTCAATCGTCTATCAGTAAGACGATTAGATCCATTCTCTCTCTCATCAGATCATTCTCCCCTCCCTTTTTCTCTTCTTCTTCTTTCACTTCCTTCCTTCTTGTCTCATTCAAGTGTTCCAATCTCGTTTCCCCTCTAGTTTCTCATCGCCCTCTCAACAGAAGAAGTCATTCTGTGTACTCAATGGTCACTTCGATCATAGATCAATTCACTACCGTATCTCTCTCTCTCATACTGTATCCTCCTCCTCCTCCCCCTCATATCCGAATGTATTCCCTCATTCTCTTGATCCTATAGTGTAATCCACCCTCGTTCTCTTCCAGATTCTCTTCGCTTCCGTTTGTTGCGAGAGATTCCCGAACGGTATGCACTCCCCTCCCCCCCCCCCCCGTCCTCTCTCCCTCTCCTCCCCCCCTAGAGGGGAAGGTGTCTCTTCTGTCCACAACGAGATTGGAGGGGAGATCTCTCCCTCTAATCTCGTCCTTCTAAAGAGAACACATTCCATCTGAGGGGACGGGACTACTTCTTTCTTCTCTTCCTTCCGGTCACTCGCCTCCTCTCTTCTTCCATTGCCCTTCTCAACGTCTTCTCTTCTCTTCCGTTCACTCTTTCCCATATCATCTCCCTCAATCTTTCATTTCAAATTTGTTGTCCTTCTCAAAGGTAATCGTGATCTTATCTAATGAAAACTGCGCTAAAAAGGGTAGATAATTAATGGAGGTAGGTGACAGGAGAAAGAAGAGAGAAGGGAGTCTTCCCTCCTTCTCTTCCCTCTATTGGGTAGATCATTCCTTCCTTCCAATCACTTTGTTGTCACTTTAGAGACTCAATCCATTCAAATAGATGAGATAGCTACCGTCCTTCCTCATATTCCCTCTCCTGCTTCTCCTCCTTCTCTTGATTCTTCTGCCCTTCTCTCCTCCATCTGTAACTGACCTCTCTCTCCAGAGGGAACTCCTCTGCTTTCATTGTCTCTCTAGTTGTTTCTTACACCTTCTGAACAGACACTTCCCCTATCAACTTTCCACTCCCTCTGAACCCCTTCCAGTCTACCCCCTCCCTCCTCCCCCTCTGATCATCTCCTCCCTTCATCTCCTTTCACACCTCCATCTTCATTATCTATCGACGTCACACTTCTTATCTCCCATCGCAACACGAGTAATCATTCCCCTCCCCCTCTCCCCTCCTCTCTCTCCTCTCTCTCCTCTCTCTCCTCTCTCTCCTCTCTTCTCTCTTTCCAATCAAGGGAGAATCTCCGGAAACTGATGGTCATTCAACACGCTTCATTTCTCTCATTCCAATAGATCTCTCTCTTCTATTTTGATGATCCCCCATTTCGAATGAATCGATGCCCTCAAATGGATCGTATCCCCCCCTCTCTCCTTCATCAGAATGATCTCCAATCTCTTCTCCATTGTTCTTCCCCTTCTCTTCTCTGCAACTTCTTTGATCTACTCTGCAGTGATTGCCTTCCCTTCCCTCTTATCTCCCCCCCCCTCCCCCCTCTCCCTTCTCTCTCCCTCTCTCTTCTCTCTCAACGATGACGTCCATCTGAGAGTGAGGATGGAGTATCCACGTATCCATCTGAGAGAGAGGGAGGGAGTTCATCTCCTTCCTCTAGCATGGTTCACTCCTTCCATTACAACCTCTCTCCTCCCTCCCTCCCTCTCTCAATCAAACAACACTTGGCAGGGCCACGTTGAGAGTCTTGAGAGAAGAGAAGAAAAGGAGGAGTGATCGAGAGTTTGGAGGCACATCTACTGAGAGAGAGAGAGAGGAGACACCAATTGTAGTCGAGGAGAGGGAGGGAGAGGGACCTCCACGATGGAAAGAGAGACTGTAGGAGAGAGAGCTTAGGCTGAATGAGAAGATACTTGAAGGAGGAAGAGAGGAAGACAGAAGAAGAATCGAAGATGGGCAGTTGACAAAGAAGTTATGAGAGTTGAAGAATAAGAGGGGGAATGTAGATGATGTCCCAAGGGGATAACTGTGATCATATCCCCTCCCCCTCCCCTTCTCCCTCTCTCCTCCCTCCATCTCTCTCTCTCTCTCTCTAGAGAGGGGGGTAACAGTGGTCTTCTCTTATCATCTCTCTACTCACTTCTACTCTTTCTCTCTCTATTCTTCCACTCTTCCATCTCATATTTCTGATATCCGTCTCCTATCACCTTCCCCCTCCCCCTTTCCCTTCTCCTTCACTTGATCTTCGATCTCTCCATTTCTCTCCTTCTGTATTCCCTCTAGACAAGAATCTCTCTTCGATCCGTCTCATATTCACTAGAGTGTTCCTTCCTCTGAATAGACAACTTCTTCATTTCTCTCTCCCTCTCAAGGGAATTGAACCTTTCTCCTCTTCTATTGCAGAAGCAGTCTCTTTTCCCTTATCATTCTTATCAGTTAGTGCCACCTATCACTCCTCCTTCTCTCCGAATCCCCATACCCTCTCCCTCCCCCTTTCCCCTCCTCTCTCTCCTCTCTCTCCCCTTCTGACCTTTTCAATATTCGCCGTGCAAGAATTCGCACTTTTGGCCACAGATCGATTTCATTCGCGATTTTCCCATTTCCATAATCTGTTGTTGAATTGGAGGTCTCTCACTGTTTTCACTTCCCTTCTCCTCTTCTTCTTCCATAATTATGGATACAATGAGGTCTTCTTTCTCCTTTCATCGACCTCCACTCTTCTTTTTGCATCTCCATCCGCACTTTCTTCTTTTGATCACCCTTCCATTCCCTCTGGCCCTCTCCTCCTCTTCCTCCTCTCCTCTTCTCCTCACAGGTAGATCAACTAACTCCTTCTCCTCTCTCTTCTTTCTGATTCATAATCTTTCCCTTCTATCGTTCATGTGATTCATTTAGAAGATGTTTCCTCTTTCAATCATCTCACCCTTACCTTTCCCTTCCTTCCCTCCCTCCCCTCTCTCCCCTCTCTCTATCCATGACTTCTCAGATTCTGTTCACTTCCTTCTTTCTCCAATCAGTCTCTTCCATGCTTCGTCCCTTCTCTTCGTCTCTTCTATCTCATCAATCCTTTCAAGAGTCCTTTCTCTTCCATGGGGGATCAATCACTTCTCTCAATTGGTTTCTCTCTCTCTTCGTTCTCTTCGTTCTTTCTAAGATCTTCGATCACCTTCCATTCTCTTCTTCATCTGAATATTCCCCTCTCCTTCCTCTATTCGGTTCCTTCTTTAGACTGTCAGTTATTCTCTTTTCCTTCTTGTCCTCATGGGAGATCGTTCCATCTGTTCATTCCCTTCTCTCTCTCTCTTATCCATTCTCTCTTCCAATCTCTATTCTCAGAAGGTCGAGATATCACTCAATTGATGCATAATAATCACCTCAATTCAGATACTTTCGCCCTCTTTCTTCTCTCTTCTTCTCTCTCTTCTCTTCTTCTTCTTTCTCTCTCTCGTCTCTCTCAAAAAGAGAAACGTCTCTTTTGCAGTGGTTCACTATCTTTCTCTCACTTCTCATCATTCCAATTCTGTTTCAGTCTTTCCATCTCTAAATCGGTCTCTATCATTCTCAATGCCCTCATTCCATTCATCTATCATCTCCATATCTTCGCTCTCTTTTCTCTCATCCGTTCTCATACCTCATTTACCCCTAACTGTACTCTCTTCTCATTGAACCGTGAACTAATCGAGTTTATCCGATTTGTATCTTCCCCTCAATATCCATCCCTCCCTCTCTCTTCTATGATACACTCTTCCATTCATTCTCCAGATTCAAAAAGGGGGTCTATTCGTATCTCAATCGGGTGGCAGCAACCCTCCCCCCTTCCCCCCTCCCCCCCCTCGTCTCTCTCCTCTCCTCTCTATCGGATAGCCGTTGTCCATCTCCATCTCAATATCATCAACTCTTCGTTCATCTCCACTTTTTACTGCAGCATCCTGCTCACTGATCGTTGTCCACTCGTCTCCCCCCCCACCCCGTCCTCCCCCTCCTCCTCCCTCCCTCCCCTCTCTCTTACGACCTTCGAAGTGCTCAATGATTTGTCCCCCTCTGGCTTCTCCCTCCTTCTCTCCATTCATCTACTCATCTTCCTTCTATTCCAGATCATCTCACTCATCTCTTCTCTCTTCATGGTCTCATCTCATTCATAGTATCTACCATATCTCTTCTTTCTTTCACTGCCTTCATTCTTCTTCACTGCCTCGTAGTGTCTTCGTAGTGCCATCTACCGTAATCTGGGAATCGTCGTCTTCCATCCTCACACTCTACCGTAATCTGCGGATGCACGCTGCACGATAGGAGGAATGCGCGAGGCGTCGACCGCCCTCAAAAGAAGGATTCACTCTCCAGGTGAGGGATACGGTAGGAAGGATACGGTAGAGAAGAGGAACGGATCGAGAACTGATTCAATTGCAGGCATTTTGCTTGGAACTCTCAGTGTTCTTCTTTCGATAGTTCTTCTCTACATCTCTTCATCTCAATCTCCTTCATCACTCCAATCAGTGGGGACAGCAAAGTACTCCGGTCAGTCTTCTCCCCCCCCCCCTTCCCCCTCCCCTCTCTCCCCCTCTCCCTCCTATCACCCTTCCCCTTCTCTCACATTTGTCTGCCACTCTTCTCTCTTTACACCTTTTCGCACTCCGAATGGACAAAAAGGTGGGAGTCCTTCCTCTCACAAGACAAGTAGCCATTCCATCTGGAACATGTGTAGTCGAGAGGAGGAGGAGAGAGGGGGAGGAGGGCGAGGGGGAATGAATCCATCGAAGGGACGATATCTCCACTAGAGGGTATCCCTCTCTCTCACTCGTTCCGGTGTTCTGTTTGATCTACTCTCGTCCATCTATCTACTCTCTCCTTCTCTCTCTTTCTCTCTTCTCTCTCATGGAATGCACAGTGATATTCCTCTCTCTCTCTTCTCTTAACAGTAGCACTTCTTCTCTATTCTCATCCCTTGTCTGGACTCATTCATCAGATAGAAGAGGAGGGGTTCGAATGGGGATTAAGGGAGACAAAAGAAGAAGTTGATTGAAGGGCAGAAAAAGAACGTCCCTGAGGACTCTTGAACACTCAGATGGAAGGAAAAGAGAGAGAAAGAGTGATTGCAGGAGTGGAAGTAGTCTCTGATCATCCTCGATACTCTCTTCATTTCGTACCAACTGAGAATCGAAGGAGGAAGAGATCTATTCATCATGTACCAAAGGGTAAGAGAGTGATTCCCTCTCAGAGATCAAAGATCACTCTTCTCTTCTCTCCTCAGGAGTCTTCGGCGTCGCTCGAGACTGTGGTTCATCGTGTCGTCTATATCTTCGAGGAGGGGGAGAGAGATACAGAGTCCATCTCCATCGAGCATGGAGGAAACACGGGTGCGTTCCCTCCCTTCACGGGATTAGAGACTCGTCTGGTGCAAAGAGTAGAGAAGTAGTGAATAATGCGATTATTGGGTAGTAGACTGTAGGAGGAAGTGGAGAGTAGAGGGGAGAAGGGGGGGGGGAGTGGAGTCTGAGAATGAATCTCTTCCCCTTTCAGACGAGATTCTCATGTCGTTCCCATCGTGCAGTTCGTGGAAGGAGACGACCAATTCAGTGCACGAGGAGGAAGGTTAGAGAAGGGGAAGGAGGCCTATTCAGAGATCCATGGAGACATCGACTGAAATCAATTAGATCACTAGAATGTATCGAAGAAATGCTGCAGCAGTAGCTACACAATCCCAAAGATTTCTCACTGTGAATATCCTTCTTGCAGAGTTCCCCTCGAGTGTTTCTACGAAGCGAGAGTGGCAGGAAATGATGAATACTCCCTACTCAATCTATGCGAAGAGAACGACGGAGTTGTGAGTGATCTTTGATCTTTCCCTTCCATTCAATCGCGCCGCTCTCCTTCTATTCGTTCCTTCCTCATTACAATGCCCTTCTCTTGATCAGTTCACCTCCCGCATTTCCATTCCTCCCCTCTCCTCCTCTTCCTCCTCCTACTCCCTCTCTTCTTCCTTTCTCGACCCTAATCTCGCTTTTTCTCTCCTCTGTCCTCTCTAATCAAATCAGAAGAAACAGCAGTGATGGGTCTGCACAGTTATTGTTGAGAGAAAGGGAAATGACTAGAGGGGAGAGTCTCTTTCTGATCTCAATCATGCGCCTGTCTTCTGTTCGATTCTGCAGCAAACTCCATGATCAAAGTGAACCCATCATCGAACACTCCCCCTTCTTCCTCTTCATCTTCTTCTCCTTCTCTTCTCCTTCCATGCTTGATGGGAAGCAACTGCTATTGCATCAGTACTGCACTGCACGAACAGAGAAGAA
The DNA here is from genome assembly GCA_900490845.1 of Pristionchus japonicus. NCBI lineage: Eukaryota > Metazoa > Nematoda > Chromadorea > Rhabditida > Neodiplogasteridae > Pristionchus > Pristionchus japonicus. Next base: position 45,991 of record LS504175.1, on the reverse strand, counting down.
GAGATAGCTCCCGTTGATCTACAGCCCCCCCCCCCATCCCCTCCCCCCCTCTCCCCCCTCCCTCTCTCTCCACTCCTTCCCTCTCTCTCCGTAGGTGTTCTAAGTTGCGAATGGAAGCGAGCATTAGAGTAAATAGATAGTGGAATTTCGAGGATGGAAAAGAAGGAGGGAAAAGGAAAGAAGATTCGAGATAAATGTTGAAATCACCCCCTCATCTGGTTTGAATCCTTGGAGTTGAACTGAGAGAAGAGAAAAGAATTTGATGAATTGAATTGCAGCTTGGATTGCTCGCCCTTCCCCATGGAGTTTTCACTGTTGAACCGATTAAAGAGAAGAAGGAAGGAAATGAAACAGAAGAGAAGGGGTAAGATGATGATGGAGGGACGATGCTGAATGATCCCATTGTAGATCCCACGCTCTCTTCCCTTCTTCAATCCACTCTTCCCTCCCTGAACGATTGCTATTCGACTACGTCGAAGAGAAGAAATCGGATAGAGAAACGAAGTCGGATCCATACAATCTCACAGAGAATCCATGGGAAGATCTCAATTGTGAGTGACCTCGAGGGGAAAGAAGGGAAGAAACTCCATGATCAAAGCAGTGAAACCGAACACAAAAAAGTAGTGAATTGATGTTGTATGCGGTAGATTCAAATGGGAAAGATGGTTGATGGATGGTATGGGGTGTTCCTTCCCTTCCATCGTATATCACGTATGGAGAGAGTCACAAAGACCCATTTAGAGAGTTGTTGCAGGGGGAAATGGAAGGTTATTTGCATAATTGGAGGGAAGATGGATGAAATTTGTAGAGGAGGAAAAGAGTCATAAAGGGGAAGAAGAACAGTGATGAACGACATAAATAATAAATAAGGTTATATTTTTCAGTGCGAAAGGAGAGATCACGACGAGCTGCGAATTCATGGGATTATCATGTCGAGGTGAGAGAGAGAGATTATCGATTGGAATTCCTTCTTGCAGGTTCTTGTTGTTGCGGATGCAGAGATGTATCGATACCATGGAGCCTCTCTAGAGAACTACCTTCTCACTCTATTCTCTACGGTATGCGCTTCTTCGTTCAGCTGCTGCATTCTGTTTTGTGTATTCCATCGTATCTCGTGCACGATCTAGATTCCCTCCAGGTCGCCTCCATCTACCGTCATCATTCTCTCCGTGCTGCTGTCAATATCGTCGTTGTCAAGATACTCATTCTCAAGCACGAACACGTAAGTGGAAGGAGGAAGGAGAGAGGGAGAGAGAAGGGGGAGAAGGGAGAGAGAGGGAGGAGTGACCACTTGCAGGCCGGTCCCCGAGTCACTTCCAATGCACAAGAGACCCTTCGCAACTTTTGTCAATGGCAGTCTCTGTACAATGGAAGACAGGAGGATTCATTCAGACATCACGATGTGGCCATTCTTCTCACCAGAGGAGATATCTGCCGGTGAGAGAGGGAGAGAGGGGAGGGAGGAGAGTCCCCTTGCAGATCCCCTGGCAAGTGTGATACTCTGGGATTGGCTGAATTGGGAACGATGTGTGATGGACAGAAGAGTTGTGCCATCATCGAAGACAATGGACTATCTGCTGCATTCACTATCGCCCATGAATTGGGACACATGTGGGTGATCCTTCCATCTCATCCTCTGCACTCTCTACTATGGAGGAGCAGCTCTTTTTTGTTGCATTCTGATCTTGGTTCGTTCTTGTGACGTGAGAGAGAGAGGAAGAGATAGTTCTAGAATGCACACAATGAGTACTCAGAGAACGAGAAGATACTGAAGGAAAGAGAGGAGAGAGAGGAGACAGATACAGAATACAAAGAGAAACTACTTTGTGATCTGATGAAGGCTGTAGTGTTATGATAGAGAGAGAGGAGCTACTATGATGGGATGGATCATTCTGTCCATTCCCTCGTTCTCGTTACTTCTCAAGACAAACGACACTCTTTATTGAGAAGGATTTAGAGGAACGAGCGAGAAAATGGGAGAGGAGGGGAGAAGATGAATGGAGGGAAGGATTATGAATGGGAAATGGAATGGACTAGAAATAGACTGAGAAATAGAGAAGAAATGTTGCAGAATCGATGAAGAGGGACACAATGCAAAGATAACTTTTGATAATTTCCATTTCAGCTTCAATATTCCACATGACGATGAAAGAAAATGCAGTCAGTTTATGTCCATCGGAAAGGTGAGAAATTGATAATAAGTGATGAATGTATAATACGAAGTAATAGATATCCCAATGTATTTCTGCAGTCGAACTTCCACATCATGGCTCCGACTCTTGAATACAACACTCATCCATGGTCTTGGTCTCCCTGCTCAGCGGCACTCATCGAACGATTCCTTGAGTGAGTGGAAGATGATGAGAGTGGAGTCCGGGAAGAGCACTATGGTCTCATAGATGCAGTGACAGAAGAAGAAACAGTAGTAAGAGTTGAATTGCAGCACGAACAAGGGCCAGATCCAGTGTCTCTTCAATAAACCACAGGAACGACGATATTATGATGCACTCTTTGAGGTTGATTATTCGCTATTTTTCGTTTTTTTCTTCCATTTCATGTAGTGCTGGTGATGTTCAAATTGACATAGTTGATGCTTTGTGTTCAGCTTTTTTTTAAAAGCAACCCTCCTCCTTTCAGGGTGATCTTCCCGGAATGAAATACAACGTTGATCAGCAGTGTAAATTCGTGTTTGGAGAGGAGGCCTCCCTCTGTCCCTACATGGTGAGTTCCTCTCTCCCTTCTGTGGATGGTGATGGTGTGTCTAACCCTCTGTCTCTCACTGGACTGCTCCTCCCTTTGTTCCTCTAACCCTCTCTAACCATTCTCTTCTCTCTTCAGCCAATCGTCAACCATGCTGAGGTCTGTCGTGGTCTGCATTTTCCCTTCCCTCACTTCAGGCTAACTCTTTCCTCTTCCCCCTTGCATGCTCCCCTCTGTCTAACTCCCCTTCAGTTCTCGATCCCTCTCTCCCTCTACCGTACTCTTCCTCTTCCAGCCAGTCTGTCGTCGTCTCTGGTGTGCAGTCACACTCGGATCTCAACAGGGATGTCGTACTCAACACATGCCATGGGCGGATGGAACTCCCTGTGCGAAGGAGTCGTCGAGGGATGATGTGAGTAGAGGAGAGAGAGGGGAGAGAGAGAAGGGAGGAGGAGAGGAGAGGAGCATCTCAGGTGTGCTATCGAGGAGAGTGCGTGGGAATGCAGACAGGAGGGAGTTCATCGAGGAAGGACGGACAGTGGGGGGAATGGGGACCCTATGAGAGATGCTCACGTACTTGCGGAGGTGGAATACAGAAGAGTATTAGAGATTGCAATAGTCCAAGGTAACGAGAATTGTCACTTCTCCATCTACCGTACTCTCTTGCAGTCCTCAGAATGGTGGAAAGTACTGTGTTGGAATGAGGGAGAGATATCGATCGTGCGCGACAGATGAATGTCCATGGGATACACCTCCATTCAGAGATGTTCAGTGTGCTGAGTACAATTCAAAGGTACGGTAGGGCTACGGTAGATTGAGAGGGAAGATTCCTTTCAGGACACTCACATCTACGGACTAACTCCGCCTGTGCATTGGGTTCCCAAATACGAAGTAAGCCAATTAGGCATCGATAGAATAGATAAATATCGATTGAAGGTTGCTGACAACGAGAGATGCAAATTGTACTGTAGAGTGAATGGATCGGCTGCATTCCATCTCATGAAGGAGAAGGTACTGTAGAGTACTGTAGAGAGAGAATCAATCGATACTCGCAGGTCATCGATGGAACTCCATGCAATGAACATGGAGACGATTTGTGTGTGGATGGAACGTGTCTACCAGTGAGTTAATGAATGGGAAGGAAGGAGGATCTCTCCCTCCCCCCCCCCTCCTCCTCCTCCTCTCTCTCTCCCTCTCTCAGGCTGGATGCGACCGATTCCTCCATTCAACTACTCGAAGAGATGAATGCGGAGTTTGTGGAGGGAATGGATCGAGTTGTGAGATGGTCAAGGGAAGATACAACGAGAGAGGAACATTCGGATATAACCAGGTATGAAGAGGACATATAGAATAGAAGGATATGAGATGGTTGTACAGGTGATGAAGATTCCTGCTGGATCAGCCAATATTCTCGTCACTCAACATGCGTATGTCGATGGAAAGACTGAGGATGATAACTATCTGGGTGAGGATTGAGATGGGGAATGGGAAGGAATCGTCTCCTCTTCAGCTCTTCGTTCATCGGATGGAACTTTCCTTCTCAATGGAAACTTCCAAGTGTCTATGTACAGAATGCAGATTACTATGCAGGATACGATCATCGGTTAGACTTCAATCACTACCATCATCAACTATCCATCTCTTCCAGAATACTCCGGTTCCGACCATGCAGTTGAGAGAATCAATGCAACTGGACCCATTCGGTGAGAATGACTCCTCCCTCTCCTCTGACCATTCCTCTTCTCAGATCCGATGTCTACGTGCAAGTTCTCTCCGTTGGCAATCTCTATGCCCCTGATATCCGGTGAGTGAGAGGGAAGAGATTCCTCCTCATCTCTCTCTCTCAGATACGAGTACATGGTTGCGAAGGGAGGATCATCTCGAGTCGTCTCTCCCTCTCGTTCTCCCCATTATAGATGGAGAGTCGAAGATGGAAGATACACTGAATGTGATAGACCATGTCAAGGTAGAGAAGAGAAGGAAGGGATGAGGATTGATCTTTGATCTCTCTCAGGCCGGCAATCTCAAGTGTTCGTCTGCGTTGATTCTGAAGATAGACGGACTCACGATCGGAATTGTCCCTCCCATCAACCAACTGCCCATACGAGAATGTGCAACGTGGACTGTGAACTGAAGTGAGTCCCCCTCCCTTCTCCCCCTCTATCTATCATCCTCCTTCATCCCTTCATCTCTCTCTCACTCTCAGATGGCACTCCGAACAGACAGCTCCTTGCTCTGCCTCCTGTGGACACGGTACTATCAACCTCCGAGTATTCTGTGCCCGATTCGATCGATCGACTGGAAGACCCTCCCCCGTCCAACCCATCCATGGTACTCCCCCCTCCCTCCTCCCTCCTCATCTCCTCTCTCCCTTCAGCCAACCTCTGTCCCGGCCCCGCCCCTTCCTCCTCTCGTCCCTGCTATTCCGACTGTTCTGGAAGGAGATGGGTGTACTCTGAATGGACGGAGTGTTCGACCACTTGTGGAGATGGAGGGAATCAGAGGAGAACTGCGAGGTATGGAGAGTAGAGGAGAGTGAGAGATGAAGAGGGATTCAGATGCTTGGACGATGTGAATCGACCTCTGGATGATACTCATTGTGCTAGAGAGAATCGAGATGAGACTGAGAGACAATGCAATCGATTCCCGTGTCCGAGGTGGATCTATGGAATGTGGAGTGAGGTACGATCACTTTGTCTCGTAGACTCTTCTCACTCTTCTCCTTCAGTGTTCTCGATCGTGTGATGGAGGAGTTCGAATGAGACACGCTCAGTGTGTGGATGCAGCTGAGAGAGAGGTACGTACTATGGCCATTTGTCAGCTCTGTAATCTGAACTCGAAAAAATGAACAATGAAAATATGTTAGAATAACGCCGCAACAAAGATTAGTGAAATAAATGGAAGTAACAGTTCCTCTCCTCTCAGATCGCCCCTCATCATTGTCCTCTTCGTCGATTAGATCGAGAGAACTGCAATACTCAAATCTGCACTGGATGGAGGTATCTCCCTTCTCCTCTCCCTTTCTCTCTCCTCATTCCTTCTCTTCAGATTCTCCTCATGGGGCGAATGCTCAGTCTCTTGTGGTCGAGGAGTTCACAATAGAGAAGCGACGTGTATGGACAGTAGAGGAACCACTCTTCCTGATGGTGAGCGAGACCCGAAACAATAACTTTGATGTCATCGAACTATCAATTACAGGTGAATGCGAGATTCGTGAGAGAATCGTGCAGAAGCCATGCGATAGAGCTGCGTGTCCACAATGGAAGACGACCGAATGGAGTGAATGCAGTGTAAGGGAATGAGCTTAGACAACTTCCACACTCTCAGATTCCCCTCTCACTGATTCCCTTGCAGGAATCGTGCTCAGATGGATGGCAGACTCGACGAGTCACTTGCTCTTCCCATAATGGAACCAGTCTCAATGGTGAGGAGAGGGATCTCGATGGAGATAGAGAGGGAGATTGCAGATTCTGAGTGCACTCGATCCTCTCGTCCCTCTTCCCATCAAGAATGTAATAAGGGACCATGTCCATTCTGGAGACTCGGCACTTTCTCATCTGTTAGTCTCCCCCTCTCCCTCACTCATCCAATGGATTCCCTTTAGTGTTCCGTCTCTTGTGGGGAGGGAGTTCGATCTCGTGTCGTTGAATGCATTCTACGTGATCAGACTGTCGATTCCTCCTTCTGCCCAGAGAGAGCCCCGCCCTCGGAAGAGAAGTGCAGGTGAGAGAGAGGGAAGAAGGGAAGGGGAGGGGAGGAGGAGAGGAGAGGAGAGGAGATGGACCCATTGCAGAGTACTCGCGTGTGCTGTGTGGAAGGCCTCCGATTGGTCAGTCTGTTCTGTCTCCTGTGGAGAAGGAACTCAAGAGAGAAGAGTGCACTGCACTAGGAATGGAAGCACTGTCAATGAGAGCAATTGTGAGAAGGTAAGACAGAGATCAAAGATCATCCTTCATACTCTCCTCTCATCAGAATACTCGTCCTCGAACAATGAAGAGATGTGATCGCGAGTGTTCTATTCCCTCTCTCGATTCTCCCCCCACTCCTCCTTCTGTCTATTGGGCATCCGCCCCATGGAGTCAATGCACTGCTTCGTGTGGAGAAGGAGTTCAGAGGAGACAGGTAGGAGACCCCCCCCCCTCTCCCTCCACCCATTCCTTCCAGGTAATCTGTCGGGAGAACTCGGAAGTGGTCTCTCCCTCTCGTTGTTCTCATTTGGATCGAGTAGAAAGTGAACAAAAGTGTATGAATCGACCCTGTGGAGAATGGAAAGTGGGAGAATGGCAATCGGTGAGTCCCTTCCCCTTCTGAGTCTCTTCATCATACCCTTTCAGTGCCCTGTCACGTGTGGATCAGGGGAGGAATCTCGATCGGTTTCCTGTGTATCCACTACCAACTCTTCCATCGTTCTCCCCGATACAACGTGTGATGTAGAGAAGAGACCCGAGGTTAGTCCCTCCCTTCCCTTCCTCTTCATTTCGTCTCTCTCTCTTCTAGCCAACCCGTCCGTGTTCGATCTCCCCTTGTCCATCTGGTCGTGAATCTCCTCCCGGTCTATGGAAGTCTCAGCCATGGACGAAGTGTTCCGTCTCTTGTGGTGGAGGATGGAGAAGGAGAGAAGTCATCTGTGAGAGGAGTCACTGCATTGGAACCAAACCAAAACAGTTCGAGGTAAGAGATCATGAATAAGGATTGATGATGTATAATGAACTGACTCAGGCCTGCAACAAGGAATCGTGTCCGAAGGAAGAGCATGCGTGGCAGATCTCCCCATGGACTACGGTAAGTGATTCCACTCGAGACCCTCCCCCTCTCAATCACTCTCTTCCAGTGTTCTGTCTCATGTGGAGGAGGAGAACAGAGAAGAACTGTTTGGTGTGAGCATTCAACCAGTGGAAAGAAGGTCGGAGACAACGAGTGCAAGGTTAGTCGAGGACCTTCGCTCATCTGGACCTTCATCATCTGACTCTCGAGTCTCTCTCTCTCTCTCCTTTCAGAGTTCAAAACCTCTGGAGCAGCGAGACTGTCTCCTCCCTTCTTGTCCCTCAACAACTCCATCTCCAACTCATTTGACTTCTCATCTTGGATCTTCACTCGAATGGTCAACAACCCATTGGAGTGCGGTACGCCATTCCCATCGAAGGCACAGAAAAGGCCAATCCAGAATATTAGCTAGACTATCTAATAGTCAAATTAATCCATGATTGATCATGACGAGTTATTCGTTATGGTTTCTGTTTTTGTTGTAGTTGTTATCTAGGATAAGTGTGATAGGCGATGTTATCAAAAACGAGTTGAATCTCTTCTATAGATTAGGTGCTTATTCCCTCTTTGATTCTCTCGACTCTCTCGTCTCCAAATTTGATCTCTGCCCTATCACTTGACTGCCATTCAATACGCCGTGCACTCGATTCTTTCGTTTCGTATTGGTCGGCTTGCTTGCTCGCACTCGACGCACTCACTTCACTACACACCACACGACGAAGAGGAGCATCCAACACTGTACAACACACACAATGCATCATTCCTTAGACCTAGTCGTTTCTTTTCTCGTTATTCGGTGTATTAATGTATTCGTATTTCTCGTGTCTGACTCTCTTCATTTGCCCTTATCTCTCTCTCGTCTTCTCTATCGACGAGAGAGTACATGGAATGGAGAGAGTCTCTTTCCTCCGTCGTGTTTTCAGAACTCATCTTGCATCTCGCCATCACCACTCAATTTGTATACTTATCCGTGTCTAATAATTAATAATCGTACAATAAATGTGGTCTATCGATCGATATCCCGTGTCTACCGTACTCTACCGTACTCTTCTATGCATGTGGTGTGCCGTGAGTGTGTGCATGCAGTACCGTACTAACTAGACTAACAATCAGCATGAACCACTATCACAATCCATTCCAATACAGTAATCTCTCTTTCTATCTTTACTCATATCTCTATTCTGACTACTATTCATCGCCTCACTCTATCCCAGTTCGGCTTAGTTACCCCCTTTTCATGATCCAGAGATCAAAGATCATAGATCAATCAGAATCACTTTCAGTGTTCTGCGAAATGTGGAAAGGGAGAGAGGAGGAGGATCGTCTCTTGTGTCGATTCGGGGACGAAACTCAAGGTTGCATCGACACTCTGTGACGAGGTGAGAGGAAGAAGGACTATGAGTAGAATGCATAGGGATTGTGTATCAGTTCTACGTAGGCTAAATCCTGACAAAGGATGACATCATCGATTTCCCTTTCAGACGAAGAAGCCGAATGCAACGATGGGCTGTAGATCGAGATGTGCTCGATGGAAGACTCAACCATGGGGAGAAGTGAGACCTTCCCTTCCTTCCCTCGATTGATCTTTGATCTTCCAGTGTTCTGTCACATGTGGAACAGGAGTTCATTCTCGATCAGTTCTCTGTCAAAGAGGAAGAGCCGGTTCTGCTCCCATCTCTGGTTAGAATGATCCTTGATCTTCGATCTTTGATCTCTGTCCTTCCAGAATGTTCTCATCTTCCTAAACCAGTTGAATCCTCGAAGTGTTATGGTCCTCCCTGTCCCGCATACAAATGGACAACCACCCCGTGGAGTCTCGTGAGTCCCCTTCTTTCTTCGTTATGATGGTCGATATCCCGTGTCTAATCGTGAGAAGAAAGAGAGGGTTCAGGCAGTGGTTACTCCAGTCGTTGTCTTTATAAAGAGAGTATTCTCTTGTTGACTGGTAGGTTGAAATCTCCCGTTCAGTGCAGTCAAGTACTCGCTCTAACACAGCATAAGTGACAGTACTCTGAGTGACTCGTCCCCCTCCCCTTCTCTTCTCTCCATTCACTCTTCTCTCTTTCAGTGCACAGATCCATGTGCTCGCAAGTCTCAATATCGTCGCGTGTACTGCATGTCTTCCAATGGGAAGAGAGCGCCTGCCAGGATGTGCACTGCTGCCAGACCCCCCTTGGCGAGGTGAGCAGAGGGGGGGGGGAGGGGGGGGGGGTGACGGGTCCAGACTATCAAGCGAGGCATCAAACGTCTAATAATTAGACTTTGAACTTGAATGTTCGCCCAGACGACTTTGAAAGTCTACAAATAAGTTTAAAATCGCATATTTACATTGCAATGAGGAAGAGTGTTGATAATCCATCTCTCATCAGGAGCTGCTCTACCTCTGGTTGTCCCTACCATTGGGTGCCCGCTCCATGGCAGACCGTGAGTCTCCTCCTTCCATTCCATCCCTCAATCTCTCCCCATTCAGTGCACGGCGACATGCGGGAATGGAACTCAGACCCGTTCATTCGACTGTCGATTGAAGGGAAAGATGGCTGTAGATGGTGAGTCCCCCCTCTCTCTCTCTCCCTCACAATCCTCCCTTCAGTCTCTCTCTCCGAATCGTCCGTCCCTCGAGAGAAGTGTTCTGCCCTCGATGAACCAGATAGGACGAGAAAGTGTTCTCTCCCTTCTTGCACAGCGAAGTTCAATTGGGAGATGGGACCCTGGCAGACTGTGAGTGATGAGAGGTCTCTCCTCTCCCTCCAATCTCTCTCCCATTCAGTGCTCGGCCTCCTGTGGAAAGGGAGTGAGAAGACGAAGAGTGAAGTGTGTGCAGTCCTCCACTGGTCAGTCCCCCTCCCCCCCCTCCTTCCTCATCTCTCTCCCCTCAGGTGATCGAGTGGATAAGAAGGAGTGTCTCGCTCTCGTCAGTCGTCCTCCCCGTACTCAAGACTGCTTCCTCAAGAACTGTAAGAGTCCATTCCATGAGAGAGAGGGGATCGTCAATTGCAGGCGTCGCTTCGTCGTGTGAAGAGATCAGACAGCAGAATCTGGGCAATTCGAGTGAATTGAAGGATGGGAACTACACTCTCCTGCTGGATGGTTGACTACTCTCTCCTCCCTCTCTCTTGATCTCCTCCTTCCAGGTTATCCCATTCAAGTCTTCTGCACTCGAATGAATGAGACTATTCCTCGTGCTTATCTCAATGTCGACCCTGCTTCAAATTATGCTGAGATCTACGGCAAACGGTACTCTCTCCCCTCCCCCTCCCGCCTATCTCTTCTCTTCCCTTCCAGTCTGACTCAACCTCTAACTTGTCCATACGATGGGAATCGAAATGATTCGTGTGCTTGCACAGACGATGGAGATGCCAATGCGGGACTGACTCAATTCACGAAGATCAGAGTCGATCTGCATAATAGGAAGATCAATAGTGAGTATCTCCCTTCCTTCATCAACCATCTCTCTCTTCTCTTCCAGTCAATGATTTCTCCTTCTCCACTACTCTATCGGGAGTTCCTGTCTCGTATGCAACTGCGGGAGATTGCTATAGTATGAGAGATTGTCCGCAGGTGGGAGGAAGTGAAGGGAGACTCTTTCCAATAGATGCATTGCAGGGTCGATTCTCAGTTGATCTGAGAGGAATCGGAGTGAGGATAGTAGATGATCTCTTATGGGAAGACAAAGGAACACGAACTCAATCGAGAATCGATCGGAAGATGGTTGGTTGACCCATTCTCCGCACCATCTGACCACCGTATTCCAGAACAATACTCTGATCGAAGGAGTTTGTGGGGGATATTGTGGACGATGCGCCCCTGATAAGTACAAAGGATTGGTGTTCGAAGCCATTCGAAAAGTTTGAGGATCTCGCAACGACAATCAGATTACTGTAGCTTCGTTGAACTGTCGTAGAATTGTTTGTAGAGACTACGGTATACATTAGGTCTCAATTGTTACTGCCCTTTACTTCCATTGACATTGCTTTCGACTTTACTTGCCATATCATTTCCATCTTTCATTCAATTGTTCTATCTGCCACTCTCTCTCTAATCCATCTCTCTTTCGCCTTCTCAAACTGCCTAATTGTGTCTTTATCTTCTCATTTCATTCGTGTATTCAATGGTCATAGACCTCATCTTGCCTCCTCCATATAGATCATTCATCTTTCAACTCTCTAAGAGTTCAATCTTTCATTCACTGGCTTTATTACTTCCGTATCTCTATCGTTCGTTGCTAATAAGTAGTAGGTAGATAGGAAATCTCGGTTCGACTTCATTCTTTGTATCATTCATCTCAATCACTTCACCTCTCACTTATTTCCATTCGTAACTTTTGACCTGTATTTACCATGATTCTTTGTGACTGTTTGTAGTGTAAGTAGACTTGTTCTTGAAGTAAATATGATTGTGAACAAGCGAATTTCTAAGTGAAACACATCTTGAAGATGGCAAAGATTGGATGTCCTGACAAAGAAGACGTCGGATTGAGTCATTCCTTCTCGTTCGCATCCCCCTTTCACACCATACAATGGGAAATGGGATAATTGTCTGAAACGATCCTCAAACACTCCTTCTCCCCTTGAATCCATCCCCAGAATCATTCCCATCTCATCTTCATCGATGAGACTTCTAACCTTTTCCCTCCTTCTTCTGCATTCTATCTTAGTCTTGAGTGAGAGAAATGATTGTGGAATATCGAGCAAATCTTCAAAGGAGAATTTCTTCGAGAAGCTTCTCAACAAGTTATCGATCTCTCGAGTGAGTATTTATGCATCACGCTTCGTCTCTTACTCTCATCTTGCAGATTCTGGGAGGAAATGAAGTTCCAGTAGGGAAATGGCCATGGCAGGTAACGAGTCTTCTATTATAATTCGAAAGAGTCATTAACAGGTATTGATCAAAACAGCCCCGCAGTCGAGACCTGGAAGCAAATTCTTATGTGGAGGTTGGGTTGATCACGATAGTCATTCTACTCTCTCATTCAGGGTCGATAATCGGAAGTCGATGGATTCTAACTGCTGCTCATTGTTTGTGAGTGGAAGAAGAACGAATGAAAGTGAACGGAGATCTTTCAGTGATTCGAATCGACAAGTCTCTTACGTTATGTTCGGAAGTGTCGAAGCAGGAGAGAATGGAAGCAATATGGTGAATTGATCTATGGAAGAGTATTGCCAATCGTTCTTTCAGACTGTCCATGCAAAGAACTTCACTATCCACAGAGAATACGTGTCCGAGTTAGCAGGAATTGTAGGGAATGTTACGATGCCGAATGATATCGCATTGATTGAAGTGAGGAGAGATGCAATGATGGAATGATGAATGGATGAATCTCAGTTGGAAGAATCCCTCTCATTCGATGAAAATGTATCTCCCGTCTGTCTTCCTTCCATCACTTCGACCATTCCTGAAGATGCACAAGTGATAGCTACGGGATTCGGATTGGCCAATGGTGAGGTGATGAAGTGGATTCAATCCAATCTCCATCTTCAGATCGCGAAGATAGAGAGAACGAAATGTTTGCATCTCGAACTCTTCTCGAAACAGTTCTTCCTCTTATTCCATTCCATGTCTGCAAGTATCGCCTATTATATAGCTAGAAGGTGGAAAAGGTTTATTCATTCAGAAAGCGATGGAAAGAATTGGCGGGAGATAATATCACTGAGTCTCAACTCTGTGGTGGATCGTATGGCCATGGAACTGCTCCTGTCAGATTATTTCTCATTTATAGTCTAATCAGAATAACTCGATTCAGGGTGATAGTGGAGGGCCTTTGATAATCAATTCGAAGAGTGGGAGATGGTTCCAGGTGGGAGAAGTGTGATGGCTGGTCTACTCCATCTCCATTCAGATCGGCGTCACTTCCTTCGGTCTCAACGATGACGACTATCTACTCCAACAAGACGCATCTCCAGGTAGCATGTCCCATTTGGATGGTCTACAATTGACTTTGGCAGGAATTTACACCAATGTCGAGATGTATTGTGACTGGATAGAAGAGCATACAAGAGGAGAGGCCAGATGTCAGAATGGAGAGCTCATCGATGCAACTTCATCCACTGCTGTCCCTGTCCTCTCATTCGCATCTATTGCCATTATTATTATCAATATGTATTGAAGTATGGAAGAAAAATAAACAATTGCAATCTAAATACAAATTTCAAAGGCTGACATGGCACTAGCGGAACCTATTATAATATATGGTATATGCACACCTATTATCCCCTAAGTTACACCTCCCCCATCCCTCTCCTTCCCCCCTCACTCGCTGGGGCAGTGCGGCGGCCACCACGCCCGCGCCTCCACCCAACTCCATCCCTCGTTTCTTGAATTGAAAGTGCGGCATATCCGAACAGCGGAGTGCGAGAGTCTCCCCTAAGTTACACCTCCCCCATCCCTCTCCTTCCCCCCTCACTCGCTGGGGCAGTGCGGTAGCGGAAACTATTCACGGGGTAAAAAAATTAAAATTTGCGACATAAATCTGACACAATCCGGCGTAAATGTGGAAAAACCGTAGTTAATAGTAGCACAATGCGGCATCTCTGCGAAAATGGAAATATTTCGCGAAATCACCGAAATCAGTGGCAACTAGTTGAAGATTTCGTTGAAGTTTGTTAGTTCGTATGCCGTTTTTGTTAGTGACAGGCCTTCCTGCTTCAGGCAAGTCGACGATAGTTGAAAGGATCGCTGCTAATCTACGTGAAACGTGAGTTCTGGGAGTGATCCATTTCTCTTTCTTGAACAGGCCGTTTCAGTCAATCCAAGTTCGAGGTCGTTGTTGTAAAAGATGAGGACTATGCCGGCTACGATCGTAATTGCTACACCGATTCAAATAAAGTGAGCCAAATCCTTAATAGCACTCAGTTGCAAGGGAGCTCATGATCTACCGTGTACCGTACCTAAATAAGTAGAGCCAGTTAGATCTAGCGATAGTTTTGCAATGATCGGATTGGAATACCATCTATTGATCAGGAGAAGATGCACCGTGGGTATATTCGATCGTGCCTCCAGAAAGCTCTCGCGAAGAATAGCATCGTCATCTGTGATGCTATGAACTACATCAAAGGTTGGTCAAACTGTTCTTCTTTAGCTTAGAAGTTGCCAACGTGATTTATTGATCATATTATAGGATTCCGTTATGAGTTATTCCTCGTTGGAAAAACAGTGAAGACGACATACGCTGTTCTGTGTGTGAAGTGTGATGAGGAGACGAGTCAATGGATGAATGAAATGAAGAAAGAGGAGGAGAGGTGCGATACATTTTGAATGCCCGATATCTATTAGTAACATTCCCGTAAAAAGCTTTCTGTTCCATCCCATCCGTCGCAGATATCCATCCTCAGTAATCTCTGAACTCTTCTCTCGATACGAATCTCCGGATTCTCGTCAACGATGGGATTCACCTCTCTTTCTCGTTGAAACGGGAAGATTGGAGAAGGAGAAAGTAACCGATGAAGAAGTTGATGATGTTCAATTCGATCTGCAGGTGCGATTTTGTTGATTTTACCACTTTAAATATAAACTATGGTACGAAAAGCCGAAACGATAAGTAACTCTTATGATAATTCCAATTACAGCATCCATCTCCTCGTTTCGTCTCTCTTCCTCTCAATGAGATTCGTGATTGGTTGTGTGAAGGAGTCCAATTGAGTGAGAATGCGAGTACAGCGACTGCCCCTCTCGCTCCTCCCGATCTACTCCATCTATTGGATAGAGTCACTCAACAGGTAAGAGAGAGGGAGAGGGAGGAGAAGGAGAAGGGAGACTCGTCAGGTCGTTCAACATATTCTCTCCGAACAAAAGATGGGTATATCTGGATGCGATATCGTCGTTCCTTGTGCTGAGGAGGGATCGAATACGGTAAGCCCATCTCACTATGTCCTCATCCAAAGGTTCTCGTTGAGGTTCGAAGTAGTCGATTCCGTACAATGGGAGAACTCTCTAGACTACGACGACAGTTTGTGTCATTCACTAAATCGAATCCGGTACACGACCCCAAGAAAATTGCATCGCTTTTTATCAATTTCCTAAATTCGAGTCAATAGTTGTTGAAATGATTGTTGATTGTTCTGTTGGGAGAATGAATATTTATCGTAACAGTTTTGATGCAAAACAATGACCCGAGATAACAAGACATGATCAGTACCTATTGAATGGTTCACTTCATTCTACTCATCTCCTCTGATCTCTCCGTACTTGCTTTCACTGCTTCAATAAGGGCAGATCGAACAGCTTTCTTCTCGAGAATTCTCACTCCAGCTATCGTTGATCCACCCGCAGAACAAACCTAGGAAGGTAAGCCATTCAGTGAATACACTATCTCACCTCATCTTTGAGTTGACCGGGGTGTTTGCCCGATTCTGCCACCAGTTTAGCCGCTCCCTTCAATCGAATATCACTGTATCATTCAATAATCTAAAGTACCTGGAAGGTCTGAGTAGCGAGATTGAGTGCATCTTTCCTTGGAAGACCAGCGAGAACTCCCCCATCAGCCAGAGCTTCGATTAGGAGAAACACCTAGAAGAGGGGAAGACAATGATCCAACCCCTTCATCTGTCTCACGTAAGCGGGGGCGCAGGAGGCAACAGCAGAAGCTGCATGGAACTGCTTCTCGTCCAGAATAGTGCACGTGCCTGCACACGATGCGAGAGATGTCACCAGAGAGAGCTGAGAGGAGAGAAGATGGAGGAGGGAGAGGGAGGGAGAGAGGGGGGGGGGGACTGACTCGATCATTCTCAGGAAGAGAATTGTAGCAGATGAGAGTGGCTGATGCACCCACGAGACAAGGAGTGGAAGGCATGAGACGAACTATCGAATGACAATATCCTGATGGTGATAACTGCAGTGGAAGGAGATAAGGAGGTAGGATGTGGTAGTGACTGACCCTCTGAGCGAGTGTCTCTGTAGAGAGACCAGCCATAATGGAGACAACGAGAGGAGAGGAATGGAGAATTCCCTCCTCCAATTGATCTACCATCGACCCGAACAATTGAGGCTTCACACAGATGAATACGATACCTGAATAGCACTGTAGTCTATCGAATTCGCCAATCAACCGTACCATTGGGAAACTTCTTGAGCATCTCATTGTTATCCGTGAATGTGTTGTTGAATCCGTCTGTCTACAATGATAACTGTAGTCAGGATAAGATAGAAGTGGCACTCACAATCCATTTGGATGCACTCTCATTGCTTCTCACACTGATCACAACATCGTCTTTTGTGATGAAATCTGCGAAGAGAAGGAAATGGATGAGAAGGACTAATTGAATCAACGGAGGTGCAGCCACCTTTCCACCTATTTCCATTCCTCTCAATAGAATTCATTCCCACGTGAGTAATCGGATGAACAAGTGATTCATTTAGTGAATACTGCAAAGGACAACGAGAGAAATGGACACTTACTCGAATTGACAGCTCCCTTAATGAGTGCACCAGCCATGTTTCCTCCTCCAATGAAGATTAACTTCGTGTCTCCATTCAATCCACACGAATCCACTAGATCAGACCAAGCCATTCTGAAGAGAGAAACGAGCACTCGACAACGATTATGAACAAGTTCAGATTCACACTTTATTCTCGCGCGTTTTCTGAAATCTCGCTGCTTTTTCTCACACTCTTTCGCACACGCAAATTTGAGTCGATCAGAGAAAGAGGGAGAAAGAGAGAGAAGGAAGGCCTGCAAAAGGAAAGAAGTCGATTGAGGGATGGGTCGTTTGTTTATGAGATTTGATAGATAGATGGGGGCTGGAACCCCTTCTCTCTTCCATTCCCTCCCCTTCCTTCTGTCACCCCTCTAGATATGCATGGAATAGTCTCATCTCCTCTCTTCCATCCATCTTCTCTCAATGGAAGTCCTCTCTCGTGGATACCAGCTGGTCTTTAGCCAGGTGTGTTGCCCCCCTTATGAGCGTACCTCCCCCCTCCTCTCCCTCCCCCGTCCCTTAGGGGAAGTGTCCTCAACCCGAAGAAGCCGATCAATAACTGTGCCTGTCTTTGCATGGAATGAGAGAGAGAGGGAGAGAGGGAGTAGAGATAGAGAGTGACTCTCTCTCTCTTCCATCCATGGCATCTCCTCTCTCTCCACTGACCCTATCTCTTCTCCTGTATTCTCTTCCCTAAGGGATAGATCCACTGTTTGTCTACAGGTGTCCAACACGCTCCTGTGAGTACTCTACTGCTCTATCCAAACTGAGTCTGTCTCCCCCCCCTCCCCCTCTCCTTCTCTTTCTCTCCGTTCTCCCATTCCACTGTCCATTCCTACTCATTCCACACTAATTCCACTTCTTCTTCACCTTCTCTCTCCCTCCTCAAGACTAAATTGGTTTCCCTCCAGTCTCTTTCCCTTCCTTCTCTCTTCCCATCTACTCTTGTCTATGTACAGTCTCAGAATGGATATTGAATGTCTCCTCTCGTGCCACTAGTACTCCTATTCATCCCTTCTTCCATCTCACCTTTGATACCTTCCTTCCCCTCCCTTCTCTCTCCCTCTTCCCTTCTACAGTCTCTTCTCGTCATTTCGTTCAATCCAAGCTCATTCCTTCCTATCTTGAGAACTTCACTTCTCTCTATAGAGGACTCCAAATAATTGTGTTCCTTTCTACCTCATTCCCCATAGCCACTCCCTCTCACTCCCTCCTTCCTTCTCCTTTCGACCTTCTCTCTCTCCATCCATTTCTCACCCTCAACCACGCAAAAGTGGCTACTATTCAATGTAGAGGTTACTCAGTGACTCAGTTCTATTCCACTGTCCACCCATCCCCTTCCCTTCCCTCCCATCCCTCCCTCCCTCTTCTTCCTTAGATGGCACAACTCTTCTCACTTCGAATCATCGATGCTTATCGTTCCTCTTCCCGAGTGTTTATCATACTCTTCTCAAATGGTTCAATACTTCTCCTTATTCACCTTCTCCCTTCTCCTTCTCTCCTCTTCAGTCTCTTTCATCCATCTCTTGTCCACTTCACTCTTCTATTCTCCTCATCCTCCCTCTCATCCCAACTTCGTTCCTCTCTCTCTAAATGGTTTTGTCCTCGTTTACTACTCGTGTTAATCGAGCATCGATACTCTCTTTCCCTCTCTAGCCCCCTCCCTCCCTCATCTCTCTCCTCCTCCTCCTCTCCCTCCCTCTCTTCCTCCAAATCTCAATCTCTTCCCAAAATACATTTCACAATAGTCACCGCCTTTGGTTTGTAGTCTCTTTTTTGTTACAATGTAATACCCGTGATCCAATGGACCGTCTCCTCCCTCCCCACCCCCTCTCTCTCCCATTCCTCCCTTCTCTTCCTTCTCTATTCAATCTGTTCTCGATCTCCGTTAAATTCTCATCAATCACTCATGTCAATTCCATTTTTTGTGCCGTGAAAAGGGTTGACAGGTTGCAAGGGAGAGAAGAGAGAGAGAAGGGGATAAAAAGGAAGGGGTCATTAGGTTCCCGTAAGAGAGAACGAAGAAGCATTGAACCATGAAGGGAAGAGGGAGAAGATGGACCATTGGAGGAGAGAGAGAGAGAGAGAGAGAGAGAGAGAGAGAGAGAGAGAGGGAGTTCATTCCATGGAGGGATCAATCGAAGACTCACTCATTCACGTTCCGGTTAGTAAGATCCCATGAAATAATCCATTCCATTTTAATCGTTCACACCTTGACGATAATGTTCTCTCTTCTCTTCATTACCCGTCATTTCTTTCCTTTGAGAGGTCATAAAGAATGGAGAAAGGGACCTTCATTAGCCCTTCTTCCTTCTTCTTCTTAGATCGATGAAATGAGAAGGAGGAGGGGGGGGGAGGGGGGTAGATCAGAATAGACTAATGGGGGACGTCGTCTCTATCTAATCTTCCATTAGCTATCCCTTCTTCTTCCCTTTCCAATCCCTCTCTTTCTCTTCCCTCTCTCTTCCCTCTCTCTTCCCCTTCAAAAGACCCTCCAGGCCTGATCGATGCAGACAGACTGTAATTTGTGAGGCCATGCCCTATCGAGAGAGGTCACTCGAGGGAGAGAGAGAGAGAGGGAGGGAGAGAGGGGGGGGGGAACCCTTCCATGTCCTTTTCCATCTCTTGTCTCTTCACAGTAATGTATTCATCCTCTCTCTCTATCAACTGTCACTCTTCTCTTTATCTCTCCATCCTCTAATCTTCTATCTCTTCCATTCCTCATTATTACGATTGACACTCTGCCATCCAAAACATTCTCGAACCTTCCATTTCCGAATCCATAAATATGGTAGGTGTATAATGTCTGTGCAAGTTGATCTGTGATCTGCAATCCCCTTGCATGCTCTTCCTTCCTTCTACTCTCCCTTCTTCACTCTATCCACTTACACTTAGTCTGATCCATATCATCTTTCTCTTGAGTCTCTCTTATTTCCATCTTCTTTCCCTCTTTCTCACTTGGATCAAAGCGACAGAAGGGAATTCATCTCCTGATCAGGATGTCTCCATCGTGAAAAGAGATGCTCTCCATCACAGATTCAACGAGGCAAGTAGCCTCTCTCTCCCCCACCCCTCCCTCCTCTCTCTCTCTCTCTCGTCCATCATCTTCTCACCTAATCAATCATCATTCAATCATCATAATCACTCAAGCAAGCTTTCTCTCTTTTCCTTCTTTCTAAATCTCTTCTTCACCATTTCGATCTCAGTCCTAACGATGGTTCATTCATCTCGTTCATTCCATTACTTTTCTCAATCTCCATCTATCGACTACTACTCTTCTCTTCATTTACCTCTCCTCTCTTCTCTCTTCCAACAGGGAATCACTAATAGATTCTCGCCTTCTAGACTTCTCTTTCTCTCCTAGCAACTAACTCTCTTTCTCCTCTCTTTTTATCTCTCTCCTCTCTCCTCTCCTTATTCCAACCCTTCTCCTCCTCCTTCAACCCTCTTCTTCTCCTTCCGAAATCCTTCGTTCTCAGACTAATCGTATGTAGATGCTTCTCCTTCTCCTTCTTCTTCCAAATGGAATGGGGATTGCCCTTTCCCTCTCTCCCTCTCTCTATCCTCCTTCTCCTCCGTCCTCTCCTCTCCTTCTATCGATAGATCTCCTTCTAAGGGTACATCTCCATATGCTCATGGCATTCTAATGAAGTGACCTCACGAAACCCTCCTTCTTCTCTCTCTTCTCTCTCTCTTCTCGTCCTTCCAAATAGATCTAACTTCTCTCATCAACTACTTCCTTCTTCTCTTCCATCTGCTTCACCTCTCTCTAATAATAGAAAGAGAAAAGGTCGTAATCCGTGTGAGATGAGGTCTTCCATCTGTCAACTCATGTAGATTCCATTCTGGACTGACTGAGATGACTCCCTTCCTTCTCTTCGATGACTCCTTCCTATTCCTATCCTCTCTGATCTCAATCTTCCACCCATCCAACTGATATCTCTTCCCTTCTCTCTTCTCCTCCAGTGACAGCTTGCCATTCTATCCCATCTCATTGACCATTCTAAGAAGAGAATCGAGACTTCGAACATCAAAAGGGTCAATTGTCCTCTCGAGAGAGAGGAAAAGGGAAGAAAAGAGGAAGAGAAAGGCTTCGAAATTGCGAAAGAGACGTCCATTTCTTATTCGGACGAAGGATGTCAATCGAAGAGAAGGAAGACGATAAAGGAGAGAGAGAGGGAGGAGAGGGAGGAGAGGGAGGGAGATCGATAGAAGGGAAGAGACTGTCGATGAAGACGGTATTCTGTTGAGGAGATTCCATTCTCTCTCATTGATTCTTGATTCTTGTAACCCTTCCTCTACAAGATATCACCTTTCTTCTCTCTCTCGTTCTTTTCATCCATCCTCCATCTCATTCTCTCTTCTTCTCAATATTCTTCTACATATCGATGAGTCTTCTTCTCCATAGAAGGAAGCACTTTCGTCTCTCCTTCTCCTCTCTCATTCCAAGTGTTCTTTCCACCGTATCCCCGTCTCTTGATTAACTTCTCCCTCCCTCCTCCTCCTCTCCTTCCCCTCCCTCCTTCCCATATCGATGTTCTCCCTTCAGTCGTCTCATTGACTTCATATTCATGAGTCTCCTATCCTTACGTTACAATAAATGCAATTAATAGCATCATCTTCAATATTTACTCTTACTCATTCATCCCTTATCCACTCATAATTACTTCACTTCATTGTTTGTGTATCACTCTTCTCTCACAACTTCCGTCTTCTCTCTTCTCCTTCTTCTCTCCATCCGATAATTCCCTGTTCTCATGCTCTTCTCTTCCCAAGTAATTCCGAACTGAGTTCGTGCAACGGAATTAGTCCTCCCTTCTCTCTCCTCCTTCCACTCTCTCTCACTCCTCGATGAGAGAGTGTGTGGAATGGAGAGAGTGTCTCCATCTAATCTTCTTCTCCATTCCAGATCAGTCCTTTTTGAGGAAGGAGTCCATCGATTTCGTGAGTTTCTCTTCTTTTTCTATTCAATTTGCCGCTCTTCTTCGTTTCTTTCACTCCACTCGATAAAATATTCATTAGAATGGAATCCTCTAAAGTGTTTACTTCCACTCTCAAAGTGCTTCAGATGGTTTCAATTTCAACGAAAGAGAAGCTAAGCCATCTCTTCTGTTTCACTAAAAGTGTTCTTTTTTATCGAGTGGAGTGATCTGGTCTCTCGATCCATTGTCTCTCTTCTTCCTTCTAAGAGATTCCAGATTTCGCTTAGATTTGCGATGCACCGTTCGTGTGATTCGATCTCATTCTCCCTATTCTGAGTCTCACGAACAAGTCTTCCAGTCTCTCTCTTCTCTCTCTCTCTCTCTGCGCTTCTCAACTCCTGCAGATGCAATCGCAGCTCTATTTCATCATCCAATGCGTTCCTCCTTTTCTCCAATCGTCTCCAATCATTTATCATCCTTTTTCAAGCGCGCTTCGTGTAGGAAATGATTCGGTTAATTTTGAGTATTTTAATTGAAAATATTTTTTTTTAAATGTGCTCAAAAATGTTCAAATATAATTCACACATTTTGAATGCGGCAATTGGGAAACAACTGTTGACAAGTGCACACTTGAGGGTAATCTGAAGATTGTGTGAAACATTTGTGCGTTCAAACACCTCCTCCTTCCCTCTTCTCTCTATTATTGTCTCTCTCTCTCTCTGACTAATGCTCTTCTTCTTGACTAATCTGCCACAAGTTTGCATTGCACTTCCCTTCTCTCTACAAACCAAAGAGAGAAGAAGAGAATCCTTCGGTGGATACTTAATAGTAGTCACTATGACACATTCTTTACTCATCACACTTCAACAGGAAACCCTCCTAAAAGTGCTATTCGAAAAATACGAAAGATAAAATAACCGAATCGTTTCCTCTTCCTCTTCGATCTCTATCTTCTCTTCTCTCTTTGTCTGCTGGTCAAATCTCAATCTGAATCGCTCTTCTCTCTTCCATCCCGATTCCATTGTATCTTCCAATCCCATTTATTCTATCCTCGAGCATCTCTCAATTTATCTCAATATTATCTCCTCCAAACACATCTCTTCACACTCTGCCGCTCCTTCTCAAATTCCTCCTCTTCTTCCTTTTTCCCACACAATTCATCGCTTTGCGCATTCCAAATTCTTCTGCAAACTTCCTTTTTATCCTTTCTTTTTTTCTTTCTTTCAACTGCCGCATTTTTCTCTGCAAGGGATCAGTTCGGAAGACCTTTGATCATCAAATTTCCAATTTATACATTCCGAATCGGTTTCTCGTCTCTCTCATCTCATTCACTATTTTCTCATGTCGTCGCGTGGAGAACTTTCTTTTGAAACTGAGAATCATATTCAATTCAGAACGATTTCGTGCTTTCTGGTTCTCAGTTTACGAAGAAAACTCCGATTTCGAGTCGTGTTCGTGTCGTTGCGAGCGCTGTTCAAATTTTGCGACTTTCTGCGATTTGATTTTGAATCCATTTGTTCCTCTCTTGCGCTTCTCTTCCTCCTATCTCTATTTCACTCTACTCCGTCTCTCTTTCTGATACTCTTCCTCTTATCTTTCCACTCCGACAGACAAAACAATAGCAACACTCTGAATCGTTTCCCTCTCCTCTCTTTCCGTTCCTCTATGATAGCATCCATCCCTCCATCAAGGAGAGAGAGTACAGTTCCTCCCATCGATCGATTCAGTCTGTGTCTTCATAGGGGACTTCCTTATCGATTCATATTTATCTCGTCAATAGTTATTTCCGGACTCATAAGTCTCAGATGATGATCATTGATTTACCTGGGGATCAAATTTTGTTTCATCCAAGTAAAAAGCGAACAGTTTTGTAATGGATGAGTCTCATCCATAGAACACGTTCAGGTTGACAATCAGATTCCCTCTCGTTGTGATAGTGAATGGAATGGGTCACGAGTCTTTTCACATCCTTCTCTTCTCTCCCTCATAAACATCCATTCCAATCCACAATTTGTCTCTTTTATGAGACGAGAATTGTTCTACTGCATTGTTGTTTCTCTTCAAATTGGCAAGCATCAGAATGTGTTTCACCCAGTTTCTTAGTCACTTCTCTCTACTCTCTCTTGAGTGTTTGCCATATCTTCTAGGTGGGTTCACATTACTTAGCAAGATCTATTCTCATATTCCATTCTGTTTCTCCTCCCTCCTCCTTCATCCTTCTCCTCCTTCTCCTTTGACTGAACTTGACTATCGAGTGACTGCAAGGGGGGAAGTCGATCTTCCCTTTACTGCAGATTCCTCTCCTTCTTCTGTTCCCTCTCCCATCAGTTTGCACTGAGAATCCATCGATGCGTATCTATTTCTCACTGACCTGTCATTCATTCCCTATTCACTTCACTTCACTCCACTTCAACTTTTTTTTTTGCATCGAAAGAACAGCTCTAGAGATGGGATCTGCACTTCGATAAATATAGGCTCATTTGGTGCCCATACACGCATCGTTATCACTTGTTAGTGGTTGAACCATCGTTTACTCAGTATCTC
>LS504175.1:6103-20657 GCA_900490845.1 Pristionchus japonicus | reverse complement strand
CTCGCCACCTCCCCCCCCCCCTTCCCACCCTTCCCCCTCTCTCTCCCCTTATCGTCCAACCACATCTATCATACTGTCAAAGAAGGGATAGCAGGGTAGACTTACTCTCGATTTATTACCCCTCTTCTCCCCCTTCTCTCCCACTCCCTTCTTCTCTCTTCCATGTTCAACTAGAGTCTGCAGAGTATTCATTCAATTAATGAGATGGGATCAGTGTTATCACTTCATTCTTCCAGTAGTCAACAGAGTCAGAGTAGGATTATCGAGGAGTGGTTCCGAAAGGGAGTGAGAGGGAGGGGAGAGAGGAAGGGACTCGTAATCCGACAGGAGGTTATCATTTTTCACGCAGTCATCTATAATCTGACGGTAGTCTCTTTCATCTCTTTTCTAGTGTGATTGCCACTCTTTACGACTTCCTCTCTTCTCTCTCTCCCTTTCCCTCTCTGAACCCTCGAATTATCGATCGATTCCGTTCTTCTTCTCCTTTTGAGTGTCGACTCTACCTTTTTTTTGCATCCGAATCTCCCTCTTTCTCCGCTAAATTCGATCATCTTTTTGGAACAGTGAGAGAAACGGAGAGTGAAATGAGAGAGAGAGAGAGAAATGTAAACAATCAGTGAGTCTGTTCCATTCTTCCTCTTTCTCTTTTTCAAGAGGTCTGTTCCATTCTTCCTCTTTCTCTTTTTCTTTTCTCTTTTCTTTCTCTTTTTCTCTCCATGACTTGAGAGAAGGATCACTGTAGTCTATTCCTATCTCTCTCTCTTACATCGGGAACCCTCTCTCGATTCATTTCCCCGTCTTGAAATAGCATCGAGATTGAGCATTCTGATGCAGAGTTTGCACGCTGTTTCACACCTTTCCCCCTCTCCCCCCCTCTCCTTCTTCCTCTCCCCCCCCCCCTCTCTCTGATCTGACTCAACTTCTGTCATTCACTCGTCATTCCCTCTAGTGATTGTAGAGGAGTTTGAGGGAGAGAAATGGAACGATTCAGTTGAATTGAGAGAGAGAGAGAGAGAGAGAAGGAGAAAGAGAGGCCAAAGTCAGTGAGGGAAATTGGATGAGGGGGCAAACTTCTCTCTCTGCCCTTCCATTCTTCCATCCCTCCCCTTTTCTAGACTACGACCACCCAATTGTCCCTCCATTCATTCTCTTCCATTCCATCTCTCATCCAATCAATCATTCCATGGTAGGTCATCCTTCTCCTTCCTCCTCTCATCTTCAAGAGTATTCTGAGTGTCTCTCTCTCTCTTCCATATCTGAGTACAGCTGGTCCCTTCCATCCTCTCTTTTCTCTCTTAGACCCACTCATCTTCTCTTTTTATTCATTCCTCCGTCCATTCTAATTCCTCTTCTTTCTCTCCAAACCCATCTCTTCTTTTATCTCCTCTTCTTCCCTCATTCGCAATAAGACTGAGATCTCTCTCTCTCTCCTTCCATCTCTTGACCCTCATCAGACTAGTATCCCTTGTCTCTCCCCTCCCCTCCCTCTCCCTCTCTCCCTCTCTTCTCCCCCATTGGTTCATGCCATTTGGACCCACGAGGACTGAGTTCTATCCATTCTCTATCCTCTCTCTCTCTCTACTCTCCTCTCCCTTCTTCTCTCTATTGATCCATCTCCCTCTCTTCCCTTCTTACAGCTTCTGTCCCTCCTTCTTCCCCTTCTTCCCCTTCTTCTCCCTTCTTCTCTTCCACTTTCTACCCTCCATTCCCTTCTCTCTCCTTCCCTTTCTCTTTCCTTCCATTCGCCTTTTCCATTCGCGAATCGCGTCAATTTCATCCAATTTCTCCCCGTTATTCCTTCTCTTCTCGATTCCTCGTCGCGTACCCTCCTTCTTATCCTTCTTCTTCTTCTCTCTCTTATCCTTCTAATCATTCAGTCCATCGTCCCTCTCTCCTCTCTATGGCGTCGACGGACGTCAATGGAGGGGGAGCTCATCCTTCCACTGAGAAGGATCCTCAAAAGGTAAGGAGGGGGTGTGACCCCTCGAGGGGGAAGGACAGACGTAGTAAATAGAGAGGAGAAGGGGAGTCAGGATGGAATCCACCCTTCTTCTTCCCTTTCTTTCCACCAATTCCGTGTAATGGGAAAGAAGAGAGACGAAGGGAGGAATTGTATGGAACGAACCATGACTAAGCAAGAAGGGATAGAAATGGTATAGAGTATAACGTCAATCTCTATCTTCAGGAGGGATCAGCCGGTTTTCTCCGTGCAGCTCGAGCTGGAAATCTGGAGAAAGTGCTTGAGATTCTTCGATCGGGAACTGATATCAACACTTGCAATGCGAATGGATTGAATGCATTGCATCTCGCTTCCAAGGAGGGACATGTCGAGGTACGGAGAAGGGAAGGGAGAAGTTCAATCTGAGTGGTCCATCAACTCCTTCCTCTTCAGGTTGTGCGTGAGCTTCTGAAGCGGAAGGCCTCAGTGGATGCAGCAACAAAGAAGGGAAACACGGCTCTCCATATCGCTTCCCTCGCTGGACAGGTTGCCATTCCATTCCATTTACTACTCCACTTATGGGCATCTTTACGACTTCGAGAATGGATTCAAATTACATTCAATATGCTTCAACTCTCAACTCAATTCAATCTCTTCTCTCTTTCAGGCAATGATCGTGACGGTTCTCGTAGAGAATGGAGCGAATGTGAATGTGCAATCACTCAATGGATTCACTCCTCTCTACATGGCATCTCAAGAGAACCACGAAACTGTCGTGCGATATCTAATCGACCATGGAGCTAATCAGATGTTGGCAACTGAGGTAAGAGAGGGAGAGGGAAGGGGGAGGAAGGGGGGGGGGGGAGGGAGTAGTCATAGTGAGGGGAATCTCGCATGACTTCTTCCTTCTCACAGGATGTCTCCAATTACTCTCTCCTTAGAGGGGGGAACACACATAGACAGATGTACTCTGAGGGGGACGAATGATCTCTCCCTTCCAGGATGGATTCACTCCTCTCGCAGTCGCTCTCCAACAGGGACACGATAGAGTTGTCGCCATTCTTCTCGAGAATGATACCAAGGGGAAGGTTAGACTGCCCGCCCTGCATATTGCTGCCAAGAAGGATGATGTCAAGGCTGCTACTCTGCTCCTCCAGGTACGGTAGAGGGAAGGGAGTACGGTAGAGAGGGAAGGGGTTACGGTGGATGAGAGATGGCCATTCAGAACGAGCACAATCCCGATGTGACATCAAAGAGTGGATTCACTCCTCTCCATATTGCATCCCATTATGGAAATGAGAATGTTGCTGCTCTTCTACTAGAGAAAGGAGCCAATGTCAACTTCCAAGCTCGTCATCAGATCAGGTATCGTATCCATTTATCGATTGCCCCTTCCTCCCCCTATAGATATCCTTCCCACACTAACGAGTGCATTGTCTATCTCGAGAGGGTACCCATCTGTGCCCCCCACCCCCCGACCCCTTCTCCCAACTGAATCCTAATTAGATATGCATGCAACGTGTTCATTCTCTTCTCCCTTCCATTCTCCCATCTCTCTCTCTGTTTCTGGCCTCCAAAAGAGAGAAGAGAATCGATGGAAAGAAGAGAAGGGATTGAGTCACTTTAGAGAATGAGAAGAGGAATCAGAAGAGATGCCAATAGATCTTCCTTCCCTTGTAGTCCCCTCCCTCCCCCCCCCCCTCTCTCTCTCTCCCATCCAGAGGGGATTGAGATGGAGACTGAAAGGAAGGAAGGAAGGGACAATTGTGAGGCCATTCCCATGAGAGTTCCTAGGGGAGAAAGGACGAAGAGAATCGATGAAAAGAGAATGGAAGAGATAGTAGAAGGAATTTGGATGAGAGTGCGGGTCTTTCTGTCATTGAGGGGAAAAGAAGCCCCGAACTGAATGGTAGACAAAGAAATGGGAATGAAAAGCAGTGAAAGGTCAAAGATGATTCCTCTCCTCTTTTCAGTCCCCTCCACGTCGCCACCAAATGGGGTCGATCCAATATGGTGAACGTCCTTCTCTCATCGGGGGCAGTGATCGACGCTCGAACGAGAGATCTCCTCACTCCTCTTCATTGTGCTGCCCGATCTGGCCATGATTCTGTTGTCGATCTACTCCTCGAGAAGGCTGCTCCCATTAGTGCGAAGACTAAGGTACTCCCCCTCCCTCCCCCTCCCCTCCCTCATCCTCTCCCTTCCAGAACGGTCTCGCTCCTCTGCACATGGCAGCACAGGGCGATCACGTGGACACAGCTCGAATCCTCCTCTATCACCGTGCTCCCGTGGATGACGTCACTGTCGACTATCTCACTCCCCTCCACGTGGCTGCCCACTATGGACATGTGAGGACGGCGAAGCTCCTCCTCGATAGGAATGCCGATCCGAATGCAAGAGCACTCAATGGATTCACTCCACTCCATATTGCATGCAAGAAGAATCGAATCAAGGTGAGGAAGAGTCTCTCTCGAGGGAAGACCAATCCCTCTCTCTCAGGTAGTTGAACTCCTCCTCAAATACCGTGCCTCGATCGAAGCGACGACTGAGTCCGGCCTCTCTCCCCTCCATGTGGCTGCATTCATGGGCTGCGTCAACATTGTCATCTACCTCCTCCAACAGGTTCGCCCCCCCCCCTTCCCCCCTCCCCCTCTACTCCCTCCTCTCCCAGGGTGCCAATGCCGACGTGGAGACGGTGCGGGGAGAGACTCCTCTCCATCTGGCGGCGCGTGCCAATCAGACAGACGTCGTCCGTGTTCTCCTCCGACACGGAGCGAAGGTCGATGCGAAGGCAAGAGAGCACCAGACGCCCCTCCATATCGCCTCCCGATTGGGAAACACCGATATCGTCGTCTTGCTCATTCAAGCTGGTGAGTAGAGGGGGAAGGGAGAGAAGGGAGGGATGATCTTTGATCTCTCTCTCAGGCGCGGATGCGAATGCGGCGACGAAGGATCAGTACACTCCCCTGCACATCGCAGCGAAGGAAGGACAGGAAGAAGTGGCCGCCATCCTACTCGATCACAATGCCGATAAGGTGAGGAATCCAGAGGAATGCGAAGTGAAGGATCCCTTTTCAGGCCCTTCTGACGAAGAAAGGATTCACTCCCCTCCATCTAGCCTCCAAGTATGGAAATGTGGAAGTGGCCAAGCTTCTCCTAGAGAGAGGAACTCCCGTTGATATCGAAGGGAAGAACCAAGTGACGCCCCTCCACGTCGCTGCCCACTACAACAATGACAAGGTACGCCCCCCCCCCCTTCCCCCCCTCTACCCCTCCCCTCCCTCAGGTGGCCCTCCTCCTCCTTGAACACGGTGCATCGGCCAAGGCAGCGGCCAAGAATGGCTACACTCCTCTCCATATCGCTGCCAAGAAGAATCAGCTGGACATTGCTGCAACCCTCCTGCAGTACAAGGTGAGCGAGGAATGAGGGGAGAGAGAGGGAAGGAGAGGGTTCAGGCTGATCCGAATGCTCGATCTCGTGCTGGATTCACTCCACTTCACCTCGCAGCACAAGAAGGACACGCGGAGATGACGAGACAGTTGATGCAGGTGAGAGGAGAGAGAGAGAGAGAGAGAGAGAGAGAGAGAGAGAGAGAGAGAGAGAGAGAGAGAGAGAGAGAGAGAGAGAGGGATTGAAGGAGTGGTTGTGAGGAGAGCACGAATGCATTCAATAACGAATGGTATAGAACCCACGATCAAATGGTTCTCCTCTTCAGAAGGGAGGCGACGTCGCAGCGAAGGCCAACAATGGACTGACTGCGATGCATTTGTGTGCCCAAGAAGATCGAGTGAATGTGGCTGAAGATCTAGTGAGAGGAGGAGCGGAGATCGATTCCCAGACTAATGCTGGATACACTCCTCTCCATGTCGCATGCCATTTCGGACAGTTGAATATGGTAAGAGAAGGAGGGAAAGGGATCAGATGGAAGATTCCTTCTTCAGATTCGATTCCTGATTGAGCATGGTGCTAAAGTGGGAGAGATCACTCGATCTGGATTCACTCCTCTCCATCAAGCTGCTCAACAGGGACACAACAATGCAGTTAGATATCTACTCGAAAATGGAGCCAGTCCCAATACCCAGGATATGGTCAGTATCCCCCTCCCTCCCCTCTCTCCCCCTCTCCCCCCTCTAATCCCTCCCCTATCAGGCTGGCCACACTCCTCTCGTGATTGCTCAAAAGCAAGGCTACGTCTCAGTGGTTGAGACTCTTCGGACTGTGACTGAGACTACCATAATCACTGAGACGACTACGGTAGATGAAGAGAGATACCGACCACAGAATCCAGAGGCTATGAATGAGACAATGTTCTCCGAGAGTGAAGAAGAAGGTACGGTATCTCCCTCCTCCTCTCAATCGATAATCTCTCCTTCTCTTCTAGCTGACGATCATCATGCGAATGCCCATGCAAAGGACTTCAATGACGATCTCACCCATGGATTGGCTGACTCAACTGCTGTTCACTATATATCCACCAATGAGAATCAGGTAAGAGATCAGATCTCCCTTCCCCTCCCCCCCCTCTCTCCCCCCCCCCCCCTAGAAGAGAAGAGTAGACAGTACGAATGGTTTCTCTGATAGAGAACAGTGAGAGAGGGATGGCACTAAGTGTAACACAAAACGTCCAGTCAAAAAAGAGTGAGAGAGCGAGAGAAAAACGTAGCTTCGAAGTGTAGTGAGAGTGCAAGAGAGAGAAAGAGTAGATAAGCGAGTAGAGCCTCCTTCTCTCTCTTCACGCCCTCTTCCTCTTCATCATCCATTCATCGTGATATTCAATCACCTCGTCCCTCGTTAGCCCTTCCAGGAGAGAATCCCCCTCCCTCCCCCCTCTACTAGCCACTCGGAATGACCTTACATCCCAATGCCATTCTCATTCCATTCCTCTCCCATAATCGTTCCTCTCCTCCAGACAACTTCCCTTCTCCATTCCCTCCTTCCTTCAATCTCTTCTCCCCTTTATCCTCGTTATCTTAGTCATGCATAATACACCAAATGCGTACACACTCGATCAATTCCCCTCTAGATCCCCTCCCTCACCCTCTCCTTCCCCTTTCCACCCTTCCCTTCCCTATTCAGTCCTTCTCTTTCAGTTGCTGTCTCGTAATGCAGAGATGGATGGAGCTCCTCTAGGAGTGCATCATATAACTCAGAGGGAACAATTGGGAGGAGTCGCCCCAATCACTGCAGGAGGAGAGACAGATCTGGAACAACTCATTAGGAGAGCTCAGGTGAGGAATGAATCGCATGATGAACTCATTCTAATGACAATGCATGGGTATAGCTCACTACTAATTGAATAATAGCTCACTACTAATTGAGAAGGCTGCCGATGGTAGAAAACAATACTTTGGACGAATGGTTGAGAGAGATCTAGAGACAGATTTCGAAGCTTCTCCACAGTTGTTATCTCGATCTTCTTACAGGTTCAACCAGCGATGGTGGCCAAACACGATGGATCTCTCTTCGAATCGACCATCCCTGACAACGTTCCCATTGGACAGAATGTCGCCCAGCCGAAGTGAGTCCATTACTCAATTGAATGGGGAACGAACAGATACGAACGAGCAAATTTCAGTAAGCTGCAACATCGAAGGTAAATGAGAGAGTGAGAATCCGCATTGTCGTAATTCCATCAGTGATTCGTGTTTCGAGAATGCCTCTTTCCCTCTAATGGATGTTATTGCCTTCCTTCCCTCTGAGTGGGAACACGAACACTCTTTCCCTTCCTCATTGTCAGCTTGCTACCAAATGTGCTCGTTCTCGTATGGGTGTATCTAGCTGTAAACTGTCCCTCTCTCCCTCCTCCCTCCCTCCCTTCATCTCCTCTCCTTTCAGTTTCCTCATCTCCTTCGTAGTGGATGCTCGAGGAGGCGCGATGAGAGGCTGCCGTCATTCGGGAGTTCGAATCATCGTTCCTCCTCGAAAGGCTGCTGCCCCCATCAGAGTGACCTGTCGATATCTGAGGAAGGATAAACTAGCCCATCCTCCTCCTCTCTCTGAAGGGGAAGATCTCGCATCGAGAATCCTCGAGATGGCGCCAGCAGGAGCGAAGTTCCTTGGTCCAATCATTCTCGAAGTGCCTCACTTCGCTTCTCTCAGAGATAGAGAAAGAGAGATTGTCATTCTCCGATCGGACGACGGTCAACATTGGAAGGAACACCAATTGGAAGCTACCGAAGATGCTGTTCAAGAGGTGAGGAGAGAGATGAGTTGTTGAGAGTGATGCTACCTATGTTCGAATGGGAACGTTGAAACATGAGAGAGAGGGAATAAAAGAGGAGAGTTCCAAGGTCTTTCCGCTCTCTAAATTCTTCCTCTTTCAGGTTCTAAACGAGTCATTCGATGCAGAAGAACTCTCTGCTCTCGAAGATCTCAACACGAACAGAATCACTCGGGTTCTCACCAATGATCTTCCCATGTATTTCGCCGTTGTGACGAGAGTGAGACAGGAGGTAAGAGATTCCTTCCCCTCTCCCTCTTAATCCCTTCCCATCTCAGGTCCATTGCGTGGGTCCAGAGGGAGGAGTAATCACATCGTCAGTCGTCTCTCGAGTCCAAGCTATCTTCCCCGATGGATCTCTCACTAAGACAATCAAAGTCTCAGTGCAAGCTCAGCCCGTCCCTCAGGATATCGTGAGTAGACTGCATGGGAACAGAGTGGCCGTATCTCCCATTGTAACCGTCGAACCAAGGAGGAGAAAGTTCCATAAGGTATGAGAGAAGAGAGAGACAAGTGGATGAGTCCTTCCCCTTTCAGCCGATTACTCTCTGCATTCCTCTTCCTCAGTCTGGTAACAAACAGATGCTTACTCAATACTCTGGTCAATCTGGACAGGAACCTCCCACTCTCAGACTTCTCTGTTCTATCACTGGTCAGTCCCCCTCACCCTCCTCCTTCCTCTCAACTCTTCCCTCTTCAGGTGGATCAGCTCCAGCCCAATGGGAAGATATCACTGGCACGACTCAATTGACATTCACTGGAGACGACGTCTCATTCACAACGACCGTCTCTGCTCGATTCTGGTTGATGGACTGTCAGACTCCCAGAGATGCAGCCAGAATGGCACAGGAGGTGAGATCTCTCTCTAGAGAAGGGAGACAGATCCTCTCTCTCAGGTGTACAACGAGGCGATCTCCATTCCCTACATGGCCAAGTTCACTGTTTTCGCCCGACGAACCTTCCCTGTAGAAGGACAATTGAGAGTATTCTGTATGACGGATGATAAGGAAGATAAGACTCTAGAGAAGCAGGAACACTTCAAGGAAATCGCTAGAAGTAGAGATGTTGAGGTGAGAAGAGAAGAGAGGAGGTAGAGATCAAAGATCAATCATTGCAGGTCCTCAAAGGAAAGCATCAATTCCTTGAATTCGCTGGTAATCTTCAACCAGTGACAAAGAGTGGAGAACAACTCTCTCTTTACTTCCTTCCCTTCCAGGAGAATAGATTGGCATTCATGGTTAAGGTGAGAGAATGGAGTAAGAATGGATTATGGCTGATCTCTTCTCCCTTCAGACTCGTAACAAGGATGATTCTGAAGCTGCGACGGAGGGAAGAATCGCCATGATGAGAGAACCAAGAATCAGAGCAGAATCTCTTCCTCCTCAGGTAAGAGAAGGGAAGAGGGAATGGGTGGTGATTCTCTCCCTCTACAGGCTCCCGTGTGCACTCTTGCCATTACTCTTCCCGAATATACGGGAGAGCATAGAGTAGCTGTGAAGAAGGAGACGAAGCCATTCGAACCATTGGAGAAGAGATATGGAGCAGCCCTCGATACTCCCCTTCCCGATTCAATCCATCCCAATGTACTCAAGGTGAGACTCCGCCTCCCTTCCATTCACTTCATTCAATCTAATCATCACCTTCTTCAGGGAGTGGGTGGAGATTGGCAGAGATTGGCTCGTGCTCTCGATCTTCCCCATAAGGATATTAGTCAGATCAGAGCGAAATATCCAGGACAAGAAGTTCATCACGTACTCAGAATATGGATCCATCTTAAGAAGGAAGAAGCTACGAGTGAGTATCTTCTCCCTCTTCTAGTCTATTCACGAGAACTACTGGAGCATAGCCCCTCCCTCCTTCTCCTTCTCCTTCCAAGTCTTCCCTTTCAGCGGATCGACTGGACGAGGCTCTTCGGCAGATTGGAAGAGACGATATCGTCCGTTCCATTCAATTCAACGAATTGGGACAACTCCATTCGGATTCCACCCATTCTCTCAACGGACTTCCATCGAAAGATCTATCCTCCCTTATGCCATCAAAGGATTACTCGAAGACTTCTCCCTCTCAACGAAGAGATGATACTCCATCGAGAGATTCATCGATAGCTGAGCCATCTCTTCCTCTTCATTCCACAATGTCTTCTCACGATGAAGTCCTAATCGAAGAGAGACACTCCACTCCGATTGGAGGTGCGTCATTCACGTCTGAACCATCTCCGATCCGTGCTTCCCACACGGAATCACCCGAAGTTCACGAGTCTCACCATCACGTTGAACCAATTGGAGAAGAGCCATTGGAGGAAGAACCAGAGATTGAAGTGAGAACTGTCCATCGGACAGAGAGACACATTCATGATACTGTGGATGGACCCATCGTCGAAGAGACCACTGTCACCACCACTTATGAGAATGACGAAGCAGTGAAGGAAGAGACTCATAAGAGAACCGATGATCTGACTGAAGAAGAATACGAGAAGTGGAATAAGATGCATCGAGAAGCGGAAAGAGTTCTCAATTCAGAAGGAGGAGAAGAGGTTCCCGAAGGAATGCATAGAGAGATTAGAGAGGTATGATCTCTTTCGCTTGTTGATCAGGGGAATTCACACGTTTGCCAGTCAATTCCGGAAGTAGGACAGCTTGTGATGAAAGATGTGTGAGAGATGGATGGACAGATGGGAAAGAAGAGAGAAAGGGGAATGCGTCATAAAATGTGAACTGGGAAGAAGAAATCTGGGAGAATATCTTGCTTAGAATGGGAATGTTGTTAATTGCAGGAAGTTGAAGAGGATGGAACCATCGTGAGAACTACCGTAGTCACTTCCACTTATGCTGAGGAAAGGGAAGGAGGTACATCGATCAAGGAAGATTACGGTAGTCATCAAATATCGATTATAGATCATCCTCATCGAATGGTTGAACCAGTTGAAGAGGAGAATGAAGATGAAGAATCAGATGCTGATTCTCAGAAGAGAGGTGATTAGACGCCTCTCTCTCTCTCTGATGATCCACTCCCTACTCTACTAATTATTGATTATTTGCTTAGACTATTCGTATTCAGATACAGTATCACATATTATAGCCACCTCACTCTATTTACTTCTATCTGCACTCTTTTCAACCACCACCACTAATACTCTGGTCATTCTCATTATTTCGCCTAATCCCTGTTTGATTACTGCCGTTACTTCTTTTAGAATACAGATGCCAAAGCTTAGCGTGCATAATTCTCCGTATACCAGTTAGAATTCTCCCCTTCGATTGCTCCATAGAATAAGTATTGAATAGCCATTTAATGCCTTGCTTCTTTCTACTGCTTTGTTCATCGTTTTCATTCTCTCTCAAGGATGATAATAAAGGCGAAAAGTCTCTCGACTCTCTCAGAGTATCCATTCCTCACGCACCCTCCCTTTCCTCACTCACCACCTCCCCTCCCTCTTCCCCTCCCTTCCCCCTCCCTCCCCTCCTCCCCTCCACCAACCCCCTCTCTCCCCCTTTCTGTCAGCTGTTCTCTTCCCCTCTCTCTCTTCATTCATCTCAATGGCTCTAGTCGTGAGTGGTCTCACATCCTCTGGTCATCTTCTCCTCGGATCACTCATCGATGGAGTGTCTCTCATTCGAGTGACATCAGACCATTCCCTCCTCCCATCCACTCCGACCGCTCTCTTCGAAGCAGAATCATGGAGTGGAGAACACGAAGAGATTCCTCATTCAGAAGAGCGACGCCAGTCTCTTCTCGTCGATCAGCCATCTATTCCATCCGCTGATTCTCCCATCGCTTCTTCCATTAACTTCGAGAGGAAACGAACAAACTCTCTAGCTGCAGCCCTTCAGCATATCGATCCAACGGGAGTTCCATCTCTTTCATTCGTCCGTCATACGGGAGTTCTCCTTGAAGTGGATGAAGATGGAGGAAGAAGTCCCTCTCCCAATCCCCTCATTCCATCGGAAGGGGCGGAGTCTATCATCTCATCTCTTCTCATTCTCCTCCCTCAAGTCGCGATGTCTTCCCCTTCCAAGCACTCTTCTGCCCTGGAGAGACTTCGTAGTCTGGAGGAGGAACTGCGAGAGGCGGGGGCGATCTGTCCCCCCGATGCGGCAGTCTCGGATGCAGTGGCAAGGGCATTGGCTGCCGCTCCCCCCTCCACTGATCTGCAGATCAGAGTGAACCAGAGTAGACACACGACTACTACGAAGACTGTTTACGAAACTGAGACTGCGGGAATGGCCGGATTGGACTGGGAGAAGATTAGAGAACTGCAGAGACAAATGATCCAAGCACTGTGTTAGTTCCCCCTTCCCTCCCTTTCCCTCCCTCTCTTGCACCCTTTGGATACTCTGAGAGAAAATGAAATGAGAGACCTTTCGCCTTTTCCCAGTTTTATTGAGTTTCTGTTATTTAATAACAATGAATTAATTACAGGTGCGGGAGGAGAAGAAGGACAAGGAACAAAGCAGAAAGTGGAGAGTATGGAAGAAGGAGAGACGAATGAAGATGGATCTATTGTTGTTAGCAAGAAGATGACCAGAGTAGTCACTACAACGAGGACAACCGCCCCCGGTGAGTGGAAAGAAAGGGAATGAAGGAGAGGGAGGGGAGGGTATGGTAGTGGAGTAGCAGTCCAAACTCAATCAGCTGCACTTCAATGTACATTCTCTGATATCGAGGGGTCTCTCAATCCTTAGTGTTCTCTCGACCAGTCAACAATCAATCGGAATCTTCTCTCTCTTCTTCACTTTTACAACTGAACAGAGAGTGAGACCCCTCGAGGTCTCCTCTTTC
The DNA here is from genome assembly GCA_900490845.1 of Pristionchus japonicus. Classification (NCBI taxonomy): domain Eukaryota; kingdom Metazoa; phylum Nematoda; class Chromadorea; order Rhabditida; family Neodiplogasteridae; genus Pristionchus; species Pristionchus japonicus. The sequence goes on along the minus strand of LS504175.1, from coordinate 7,718 downwards.
TCTCTCTTGACGAAGAGAGAGAACATTGATTGAGAGAGGGAAGAGATGAAGAGAAGATACGAGATTATGTGATCTGATTGAGAGTGTTTACATCTTGACTCAAGGGTCATTCAGATGGAATGGAATACTAATCTAATTCCATTCTCTTTCAGGTGACGAGCCAATCACTGGTGAGTAGTCGTCTCTCTCTCTCTCTCCATCCAATCGTCATCGGATATAATGAATATATTCACTCAAAAGATGCAATAAATATGCAGTATCACTCCACATTTCTGTGCTTGTATCTCTCGGTCCACTCTGCTTTGGTTGCTATTGGTTCAGTTCAATCACTCTATCCACTCATCACTCCTTCTCTTCCTTCTCCTTCTTCGATGGCCATCCTCATCTAATCAATCAGAAGGAGGAGATCAGTGAATGAGTGGATAGAAGGGACATCTTCATATTTTCTCGTTGTAATGTGGTCGCACCCTATTGTTTCCTTCCTTCTTCCCCCTATCTTCCTTCTTCTTCTTCACCTTCTCTTCAATCGACGACTTTTCTTCTCCTTCTGGATGAAGTGAATCAATCGTCGTTCTTCTCTTCCCTTCAATGGATATTCTCCCTTCACTTCGCTTCATGCTTCTTTGGTTATCTAGTCCATTCTCATCGTCATTCTTCATCGTATCTGAAGACATAAAGTTGATGTTGTACTGTGAACTGAGGCACATAACACGTACAAAAAGAAAGGAAATTGCAATTGGTGATGGTGAATGGAAATTGTGAAGATAGATAGAGGGAGCAAGATGGACGTGAATATGTCAATGTTCGTCTCGTTCCGTTGAGTGAGTAGAATTGTCGTCGATTGAATTGGTTCTGTTCGCTCGTCTTTCTGTTCAATGTACTACTAATGCTTGCTGTATGTAGAGTATCACTAGTTGCACCCAACGAGAGATATCGGCCATGTGGACTATTATTTTGATTATGATGCATTGAACAGTCTCAAGTAGTGGAAACAAATATACAAACAAACAAAATATAATACTCTTTCAGATTTGGCGTCTCCGGAAGCAGAGAAGTTATCTGTACGAGAGAAGATCGCGAGATTCGAACAATTGGGAGATGTAGAAGGCATAGAAGGAAGAAAGAGTGAAAGTGGAAGTGAAGCATCCACTGATTCAAGAGTTGTCTATCGAGGAAGTGAACAACCAGTTCAACCTCATGAAGAAGAAGAGGAAAAGAGAAGAAGTGTGCTCGAAATGGCTGGGGATTATGCGAAGAGAACTGGAATGACTGCATCTGATGATATTGTGAGAGAGAGGGATGAAGACGAGCCACAATTGATACAAGAAGAGACAACTGAAGATATTCATGTTGCGGAGATTAAAACTATCGAACTGCCAATTGCCGCTAGAAGAATATCGAGAGATACTCCCAAGTATTTCGCTCATGAAGAAGGAGCTTTCGAAGAGCGTCCACCTTCTCCGAGAGAGAATGTATACGAGGAACCTGACTTGGATGAAAGAAGACGATCGGACGAACAATTCCTCGAGTCCACTGAGTATCATCTTCGTCAAGAGAGAAGCGTGACTGAACAAGAAGAAGGATCGATGCCATCTGGTCAAGAGTCAGGAGATGA
>LS504173.1:0-54931 GCA_900490845.1 Pristionchus japonicus | reverse complement strand
CCATGACCCACATTATTTTCTAGCTCGTGTCAGGCATGCCCACAGTCTGATGGCGGCCGATTTTCGATAAATATTTTCAGGTTCGAATAAAACTCGAAAAACTGCTTAAAAAGACATATAAACTCAATTTGTTTAAATATTAAAAGTTTTATCGAAAATCGGCCGCCATCAGACTGTGGGCATGCCTGACAGAACCTAAGAAATAATATGGGTCATGGAGTTTGTTTCAAGTTGAAGGGTAGATCTTTGGGTTGGGAGCTGCACAAAACGATGAAAAATCAACTTATGAGTCTAGCGAATGCGTAAAGCGTCCTAAATTGTTCAAAACAACATGGAGAGTTGCCTACCCATTAATAGTGAGGGTTGCTATCACAAATTTGCATTATTGATTCCAAGCATGAAGTTATGATGTAAGTTTCATGTGGTTCACTCTAGGGACCACCATCCCTCTCCGATCGGATAGGGCGCACGCAATGTCCAACAACTCAAAGGGGGTTGAAAGGCCGCGTGTTCTGACTTCTCAGGGGTTTAATACACCATGTCAGTCAACTTTGCTCGAAGTTTGAGACAAATCTACGGGCGTCCACGTTTTCTGTGCTCGATAATGTATCAAAAATGCTAATTGAACTTGAATAATCAATCTTTGAAACGCTCTCGGTAGAGATCAAGAAGGAGGCCGCGACTTTTGAAAGTTTCCGGTTGTAGACTAAGGTACCGCGCATAACATATTCGAAAATCAGCCAATTCTGCGGTCGTCCAAGAAAGTTATGTGAGTTCAAAGTTTGACTACGAAAATGATCTTTGATCTCTTATAAAACTCGTGGACGCCCATGGAATCGGCTGATTTTCGGATATGTTGTGCCCGTTACCTTAGTCTATCACTGGGAACTTACAGAAGTCGCGGCCCTCGTCTAGAACAATTTTTATAGGGCTTTTGTAGTTTGTAGTCTCTCGTTATCGACAACTGATTTTTTGTTAAATGCAAATATCTCGAAAACCATTGGATTTCGGATGGTCTTCCACGAACAAAAAATGTTTCTATATGACTGATTAACAAATTGGAATAGTTCATGGGTCATGCATTCATCATTTGCATATCACGTGGTGGTCCCTAGGTTCACTCTCGAATTTCTTTCATTCCACCCAGCTCACCACGCGAGGGAGGGATGGAGAATGAGCGGGAGGGATTAGCGAGCGAGAATGAGAGCGCCGCGAAAAATCCACTCTGACAGGCTGTGGAGCACCTTTTTGTCTCTCGTTCTTCCTTTCCCAAGATTCCAATCAATACCCCTGGAAAACTACCGTAATAACATTAGTTAGCATTTATCGATCGAACCATAGTCAAACAATCGTCGGGCGTGGGGCAAGTCGTACTCTTAGATTCATTCTACTACCGTAATCTTTTTGTATTCCAAATGGGGCTGCACTGAGAGAGTCAAAGGGGGCGAATACTAGTATGCTACGAGAGGGGCGAATATCGGGATGTCAACTGTACAGATGGGCGTGGTCTAGAGGGAGGGGGCGTGGCCTACTCGTCGCGCAGCTTCGCGATCATGTCGCGCACAATCTGCGATTCGACGGGCGCGTCCGTGAAGATGGTGCCGACGAAGGCGCGCGAGCCCCACGTCGCGTGCTGCAGCACCTGCAGAGAAAGGTGAAGATAAAGCAACTGGTAGAACAGCTTCACCTAGTACTCGTGCAACCATAGAAGAGATGGTGAATGATATTTTAGAACAAATTTCCTTCATCGATCATCGAGTGTAATCAGAACTACGCAGAGAACCGGTGTATCTAATGAAAGTGATACATGAGTTCACATAGTTTGGAAAAATGAAATGACAGCCCGAAGTTGCCGTAGGTTTACATACCTTATGGTACCGAAGCATTCCGTCAACACCTTTAGACTACCGTACCCATACAGTGCACCATCTTACCATATCGCCTACCGTAACCCCAACTACAGTACCTTGCAGCAGCCCATGTCCTCGATGCGGAAGCCCATCTTTCGCACCCCTCCCCCCTCGTCCTCTACTGCCCTCACATCTCGCCTACCGTAACCCCAGCTACAGTACGCCCTACCGTACCTTGCAGCAGCGATGCGGAAGCCCATCTTTCGCCCTTCCAATTCGTCCTCTACCGCACTTACACCTTGCCTACCGTAACGCAAAATAAAATACAGCTACCGTAACCCCAACTACAGTACCCCCACCGTACCTTGCAGCAGCCCATGTCCTCGATGCGGAAGCCCATCTTCCTGTACGCGTCGTCCGTCTCGAACAGCGACGTGTTCACGAACTTGCCCAGGTACGGACGGCCTGCCAATGAATTAATATTGATAAATATTCAAAATAAATCATCGAATTGAGCAAGCTACAGCTGCGCCCCATCACAATTGCGCATAATCCACCGCAACCTCATCAGACTGAGCCGACGCGGGATCGGTAATAACTTGCATTCTATCGTAACCCAATGCAGTACTCACCCGATGCGGGGTAGACGAAGTCCGCCCAGTACCCTTCCACTTACGTTACTACGCAATTTACGTTTTTTTCACAATCACACAGGTACAGTAATCTACCGTACTCCCTAATAAGTACCGTAAGACCTCACCCGATGCCGGGTCGACGAAGTCCGCCCAGTACCCGCAGCGCTGCAGCGTCGAGCAGATCGAGGAGGCCGCAGAGATGAACTGCAATTAATAAATTGTTGAAGCGAAAAGCGTACTCTAATTGCCGAACCAAGAAGGCCACGAGTATATCAAGAATTTCGGCAACCGAAATTTGCCATTTAAATTATTCAAGGACAAACAGAAAAAAAAATTGCAACCTGGAACTACCCTAATACTAGCGTTGAAACAACAAATTTACTCCATCTCGGTCCAAACATATTTATTTCCCCAACCACTACAAACAGCACGGGGTTTTTTAAAACCCATATTCTGTATTTTTAAAAGCAAAAAAATGCATTTTAAATGATTAAAGTTAAATAATCTGACCGACGCCGTCAGCGTGTCGCGCTCCGTCTCCATCTCCGGCGACCACGCCTTCTGCAATGCGAATTGAGATAATTGAATAGTGGTTGGCTTAACAAAAAAAGAGCATCAGGGCAACAGAAGGTGCTTCTTGCAAGAGTTTTTGAATGCGTGATTGGGAAAAATGTATCGGTATAATCAGCATTGACAATTTCCTAGGCCACCTAACCATCTCATGCAGCCGCTTAATGCCGGGAAGATTCCCTTATTTCTTTGTTTGATTATTTCTTGCAATTTTTTTTTTCATTTTCAGAGTCAATGAATTATTGCAGTTGTTCATCAACCTTCAGTGCATTAATACACCTCCTCAATAAGAAATCACCACTGCTGATCGCATACTGTCTGCTGGACACGCTGCTACCGTACCACCACAGGTCCCTAATCAATAATCTAAAGAATCAATCAATAATCACCTGATCGTACTCCGTCTGCTGGGCGAGGTTGAGCACGGTCACGTTCGACGCCGCGATGTTCATGCCCGGGAAGAGTCGGTTCAGGTCTGCACTTTTTAGATTGGATAGATTTCAATGAAAGGAACGCCAAAAAAAGGACGGAGAACTGGGAATCCTCGACGCGCTTGAATCTCAGAATCTCGTTACTAATTGCAAGGTTTCTTGAAAGACTAAAAATGCGATGTTCATGCCGGGGAAGAGTTGGTTCAGGTCTGACAATGTCTAGTTTGTGGAATTGTTCTTTTTCTACATCGCCGTCCCTGAGTCCATTGCCAAAGCAAGGCCTGCCATCATTAGTAAACATGCCACAGCCAAAACCCACCTGGACACATTTTGCGCTGATTCGCGATCGGAGACTCAGAAGTATTACTAAATCCGGAACACATCCCTACCGGTAACTCCACCACAGCCACAATCTTCGTAGTTCCCAAAAAGTCAAAACATTGTTCGAATTTCTACAGGATCGCAATAAATCCAAAATAAAAGGCGCCAATTCAAAAATTAAACTATACCTCGCTGCATCAGCTTGGGGCACGGCTGCGCGACCATCTCGACGGAGAGGTCGGACGGTGCCAACTCCTGCAATTAATAATATAATATTATGGAAATAAAGAAGGTTCTCACATAATCAGCTCCCTGCCTAAATCTCATCAGTTCTAGAACTATTGAAAACTATCATCATCCGGTTTGTTCTGGTCTGATTTTGTGATACGGGAATCCTCGCTCATATTGGTTCACAATTAGTTTGTTGTCAATTATAACATTGTTGAAACCGCTCACTCGTGGGCCTGACATCATTTGTGAATCCATTCATCGCCTTCTTAGATATTTTTCAATATGTTAAAAATGCTAAAATAATAACATTTAAAAAAGACTAACCGCCAGGTAATTCTCCTGCGCCTTCTGGGGGCTGCTCATGAGCGCCGGGTAGGAGGTGAGGTCGGCCAGAGAGTGAGACGGGAGGGAGGACAGGGGCTGCAAATAGTTATTGTGTTAGTCCAACAGAATATAAGCCTTCATTGACCATATCATTTCAGTCAATCCTCGATAGCCATATGCCTTACTCAACTTTTCTGCGGGAGTCTGGAGGGCTTCAGACTACACCGTGTCCATACCCGCTCTCAATAATCACAATGTACCGTAGTCCTTACCGTATTCTCCGTCTTCGCGGCGGGAGCTCCTCCCTGGGCAGCGATGGCGGCGGGCGAAAGGCAGACGTCGCCGGGGAGGGGGAAGGAGGCCGACGGGCCGAGCAGCGCGTTCTGACGTTGTTCTGCAAGGGATTTGATAAATATTCATGCAATTTAATTAATTAATGCTCTTGCAAATAAGGCGTCATCACGGCACAGCTATTACACAATCGAAATGAAGTTCCTCGTTTTGATAATTTCAGATCTTTTAGCACGTCGTTTTTCGGCTTAACGTTACTATTAATTGTCAAAACACATTCGTCATTGATCACGATGACGTTGTCCATCTAACAAATTCTACTCGTTCTTTGACAACGAATGATAAACAACGAGTGCATGATAACAAGAATCGCATCACATTGGCAAGTTCGGAACACTGTCTATTGAACCATTTTAAATACAAGCATTCCTTGTTCCTTATCCGTCTATAACGCTTACGCAATTCTTGCTTCAAAAACAAGAAAAAAAAACCAGGTAAAGCTCATAACTCTGATTTCATGGACATCATGCATTTTTAAAAAGAACTAGATAATATAGTATGCAATAAGTTTTAAACAACGTCCAAAAATCAATAACGCACCGGCATTCTTGCCCACGAAGAGCACGGCAGGCTGTCGGGTCGCGGTCTCGGTCGAGAAGGCGCGCAGACGCGCGGCGAACACGCGCGACGGCCGGAGCACTACCTGTCGCATCTGAATTTGTTAATTAAACATAATAATTAATGAATAAAGAAAATTATACGGCTAGCGAAACACTTGGAACGACAAAAGAAAGAACAGTGTAGTGGAACGAGCGATGTTTGTGTTTCACGAGTTTTACAAAGCGATTCAAAGGGAGAGAAAGGTAATCGGCGACGCGAGCTGAAGGATAAGAACTACTTCAAAACGTATAAGAAACGACTCCGGAACTTGAATAAGGCAATTTCACATGGATTATAACGAGGAAGTTCGCAAAACTGACTGCGAACTGGGTAAATACGGGGGAGGATAGAGGCGAATGCGACTCCCGATCAACAGAAAGAGTGGCCACGAGTTTTTGGGAACTCGTGACCTTGGCTGTGGGCTGATAAAACGATGTTTGAGCGATCAGTGATGCAATCAACGCGATAAGGACAACTAAACGATCATGAAACAAAGGTCGACCGTGGGGAATTCGTGGCTGTTTTTCGTCGGGGACAAAACGAGGACCTACTGAGTGGATTGGACAACTGGCAGCACGGGCCGAATGACTGGGAACGTGAGAAACAACGCGATTGGAGAGATGAAAAGAAACGCGAAGAAACCAAGCAGACCGCCCGCGACGCATGCACTTGCGTCGCGGTTCCTCATTCAATAAGCGCACATCGAGTTCGGCCGGTCAGCTACTTAATTGTGTTTGTCTAGGTCCTCCAAATCCCTTTCTCGAGCCTCTTTCGTACTATTGTCTCGCACGTAATTCCCAATTTACTCTGGCTCACTTTCTCACTTTTTTTCTCGAATTTATTGCTTGTTTTCCATTTTCTCTTCACTAAAATGAGTCCCAGCCGAAATCTCATCTCTAGTTTCTCATGGTCAGATTCCCATGCTGAAAAAGACCAGTAAAAATCATGGGAATACTTTGAATACTTTTCGCATTCTCACACGAAACAACCTTGCAATACACTAGTAGTCTACTAGTCGTAGGTTTCCCGACTCGTTGCCATACGTTGTTATGAGCTACTCTTTCTCTGCCCTTCCCGTCTCCTCATTCCCTCAGTATTGTGTCTCTCCCTTGTCCTTTCTCATGAATATTTCTTGACATTACGCTTTTCTCTAGTCTCGTTTTCCCCTCGAAGCACCTATTTTCGGCAGCAGCTTCATGGGTTCTTCGGCCTTACAATATTCCGAGCAATCTACAGTAACCCGAACATCAACCATAATCATGGCGGTATTCCGCTTCATCAGTACCGCAACGTTGATCATAATCTTCGCGTTACTACTAAATAAGTGAGTGTTGGCTACAGTAATTGATAGGTACCGTACACCCTACTTTCCACTCGAGACGTCTGTTTAGGTTCGTCCCACCAGCAGCGGTTGTGTTCTGTCTGGCCTGGCGCCAGGTCGGCTGGCACAAGGAGGTAATCGATAGTCGATCTGGAACAGTATCCTACCGTACTCTTACAGTATGAAGCCTCACTGACCACCAAGAGCAAGCAACTGACGCCGCCTCCAGAGAATCCGACTAAAAAAGCCTCTCCTACTCGAACGAAAACTCGAGGCCTTGACACACCACCACGGTTAGTCATCATGGTGTGGCGAGATGGGAAACGTCGCGTTCTTTGACTCTATGATTGCATTCTGACGATTCACTGAAGTTGCTTGTTGACTTTCTCAGATCTAAAGGTAAGCCACGACAACGCATGCGGCTTTTGAAAGCAGCTCCAGCCATAGTAACCAGTCAGGACTCAGAGGTGAATGTGTGGCGTGGTGTGTGGGTGATGTTTACCAAACGTCGACTTCAGAATCGGCTCATTCTCTGGTTTTCACGAATCCGATATCATCTTCCCTCTTATCCGGACGCGATGTGGTTACTGGATAAAGTGAGTTTCAGAGGGTAAATGTGAAGACAAGTGAATAAAGTTGAACAATCACGTCTCGCTCTGCATTTCAATTAGAGGTAAATCAACTGGCATGCAAAGACTCGTTCTTAGAATGTGATAAACGTCGCCGTCAAATTCCAAAAAAACAGAACTCTGTCCGTGCACCTTTATCACTTATTCCATGTTTGGTTTGGACAAGAATTAAAGAAAATCTGTTTCACGTGTAGAATGCAATCGACAGCGGCTGGGCGATGTTAGAAAATACAGTCATGCATTCTGAAACTGTTGAAATGGTTGAACAACAAACTTTCCAGTTCATCATCCTCTGTATCCTCTTCCGTCAATCCTACGAATTCACCGTCGCCGTCTACAACGATCAACTACAGTGAGTTAGACTCCGCCCACTCTTAACTCCGCCCATTCTTGACTCCGCCCCCTCTAAGCCCCACCCCCTTTGCAGCTACCCGCTCACCTGCCACTCCATCCTGCAGGCGATGCTCATGTTCGTGCCGACCATCTTCGCGGTGCTCGGTGAGTGGTGTGGTTTGGGAAACGTCGCCTGTTGCATTTTGACAGGACAGCTGATTGTGTGGTGCATTGGTAAACGTCGGCTCAGGTCTGCGAGTGACGCGTGCTGTGCTTTCGGAGGCAGCGTCGGCGCGCTACCGCACACTTTGGTTGGTGGACGAGCCCTGGCTGCTCGCGATCATTGGTGCGCCTGATTTCTGTCGTTTCCCAATTTTTGAAAAACGAATCTTTTTGCACTGCGTAAGGAGTTTCTGCGATTTTCTAACCCTCATATTTTAGCATTCTTCGGGTACCTGTTTTCCCAACATGCGCTCTACAACAGCTATTCGTTAGTTTTTTTTTTAAATTTCATTAACCTATAATTGACTATAGTTTGGGCTATGGTATCGATCGATATTGCAGGGACCACTTCCCCGAGTGCACCCTACGAGTGATGCAGAGGCGCCTACCGCCCTTCGTTCCGTACAGTAATCCCATTGCAAGGTTCATCTTACTGTAGGCGTACTGCATCCACTATCGATCGACCGGTTACACATTGATCTCCAACCTATCATCTTTATTATTTGTAACGCTAGAAAGAGATAAGCTAAGAGCCGCTGTAATGTGTGAAATGGATACATGTACCGATATATAAATACGTTTCATGCACAATTGTTTATCGTTCGAATATTTCCCGTATTAATATTTCTTCTTGCGTCGATTGTTCCTCAATGCTTCCATACCTTGCGCAGACACTTGTCTTCAGCTCCTGGAATTGATCTTTGATCTCTGAACTATTGAACATCACATTATGGAGTCGAACGAGGAAAAGAGTGTGCAAATCGCTGATTATAAACAAATTGTGTTGAGTTTGGACTGATCTATGATCATTGATCTTTGATCTCTCCTTACCTTCCGTAATCACAAAAGCGTAGATCATCAGAAAGATCAAGAAGATGACCGGGTACATCACCTGAAAAGGACTAGCTTGATCTTTGATCTCTGCGGTATTCCTACTTTGTTTGCTCTGAATTTTGAAAAAAGTGTGTTTCACAGAGTGTATTTGAGTCAGTAATATCGTTTGTTAGCGAAGCCGAGCAGTTTTTTGCACAAAAGTAAGAATTCAAACCTTGCAGAACGAGTCCAGATTCCTCGCGTATCGATGGTACTTCCTGCTCTTCAGGAGCAGAATCATAGACTGGTATCGATTGTTGTCGATCTCCGCGTCCGACTGTTTCTTCTGCAGAGGGCGATGATTACTGCTACGCCACTAAACGTGATTTGCTGCCAAAATTTTGTGAGGCGACGTTTCCCACACGTTTCCTACTAGGGTTCTCTTGATGGAATGGAATTCCGGAATTCCAATAAGCGAAAAAGAGATTTGACTGCTCTGTTAGCGAGAGAGTGTGAGGAATGAAGAGTTATTGGAATTCCAATGGAATTCTTAATCCAATCAAATTCCAAGAAGAGAACCATATTTCCTACCCAATACATCAACAATCAGCTAAGCTGTCGAAATTTCGACAGGCGACGATTAGTAAACATCGCACTACACCACTCACAAACGCTCTGCACTTGTGCTCCAGCGAGATCACCGCCAGCGCCTGCATCATTGTGAGGAAGACGAAGGTGGAGGAGAAGCCGAACCAGTAGTCAATCGCCTGAGAGAGGGAGGATGAGATCAAAGATCAAAGATCAAAGGTGGTAATCAATCGGTAAGATGTGTTGGAATGAGCTTCACGGTGCACATTTGAGGTTTGCTTCAGAGTGTTTCATTGATACGAGCATCATTACTATTTTCCGAAGGGCAAAAAACAAATATCATGAATCACCATTCGGGCTCTGTTTATGCATGCTTTTTACTAGTTAGAAATGAAACGGATCAATCATCGAAGACGAAAGTCCAAAGATCAAAGACCACCCACCTTGATATACGACACCTTGGGCAGTGCCTCCTTCGCCGAGCTGTTCTCGGCGGAGAGAGTGAGGAAGACGGTGAGGGAGACGAAGATTCGGCCTGATTGAAGGAGTAGGTAAGGATTGACCTTTGTTACAGGCAGTCAAACAGGTTCAAGGAAAGAGTTCAAGGAAGTATTAGCATGAAGGGAGCGATCGGTTGCGTTTCAGAATCTCATCAAATGCTCCGAGAATTGCAGCAAGTGATCGATCTCCGGAACTCTTTCAAAATCATCCATCTTGAAGAGCAAAGTTGCGGTCGTTTTTGAGATGGACCTGTGGACCGAAGATCAAAGATCAAAGACCAAAGACCAAAGATCAAAGATCCCCTCCTCACCCTCGACGAACTCCTCCGGCAGCCAGACGGAGATCCACGAGAAGACGACGCACATCGCGGTGGGGATGTACGTCTGTAAAGATGTTGGTTGATTAGGAAACTTCCATCACTTGAGAAGGTTTGGGGAAGTGAACTAAGAGTAGTGGGGACGTATGTCTATAAAACTATCAATCAGTCATTTAGTCATCACTGGTCAATGGAAAAATATCGAAGAGTCGAAAATGATGTATGTTTCATTGTTTCACTAAGAACCTTCAACGAGTCTTTTTGCTAGTGCGATCGAGGTTTTGTTGCTAACCAAGTAAAAGTGAATATAACGTTCTGATGGATTCGATCAGTCCTTTTTCTGCAATTCGATCGCCGATCGTTCACCTGAGCCAGATGGAATCGTACGTTTCTGTCCAACTGAAAGAGTGCCTCGATGCAGGAGTAGTTGCCTGAAATGAGATGATCTGGAGTGGGATTACGCAGTGTTATTTAGTAATGCAATTGAGACAAATAATTTCGTAATTTTCGTAATTTCGAGTCATTTATTTTTAGGGTTTACCCGATTTTCTGTGTCCATTGCACTGCTGCGTGGTCGTGGCGGTGAGCTGCAGCTCGGGCATTTGCAGGTTCTTGTTGAACCTGAAAAACATTTGTATCCTGCTGAATCAGGTAGATAAGTTAGATTCATTTTGCGTGATAGATAGCTGCCTATCACCGGAAGATTGATTCATTGTGGGATTTCACAAATAAGATGCAATGAAGATGTGATGAAACGTAAGCAAATAGATTCTTTCCTTCTGTCCTCTTTTCATTTCAACGAAGAGATCAAATATCAATCTGAAAGATCAAAGATCGCTCACCTCACAGCATCAGTCAGCCGCGAGAACCACTGGAACTCCATGTTGTTCTGCGTGATGCCGACTGCAAATTTCATTGCATCTTCGATCTATGATTTTCTGTTTGAAAAAATATTCTATCAACGATTTAAGGCTTAAGTTTCATAGTGTTCGAAAATAACAAATTCCCAATCGAAAACAATATTTGAGAGAAATTTCCTTGAGGTTATAATTTATTGCTACAAAGAGATCTTTGATCTCATCGACTCACTCGAGCTGATCTTGGTCCCACAAATCTGCGAGTCGTGCGGGTACTTGCAAAGGACGAGCAGAGGGCAGGAGTTCTTCAGGAGGGTTCGGACCTGGAATTGTAGAGTTTGATTGACTCTCTGAGAGGAGAAGATGCCTACATTTTTTCTCATTGGCATCTAAACGGATTTTCGAATGATTTTGAGAGGAACAAAATGATTCTATAACGAATAATGTTCGGTTGCTCATGGAATTTCAGCTGCAAATTTTTTCTGGTTTCCTCTCTCATACTTACCTCATAGTTCTCGATTACTACTAAAGCAGTGAACGTGTAAATCAGAGACTGAGAACATCATCTTTCTGAATTTCCTCTGGATGCGCTCTCTCGCAGACGCGATTAGTATGATTTCGCGACTGCGGACACTCGTCTCTTTCACATCTCATTTGTGTGATTTCTCTCATCTCCTTTTCCTCCTTGCCATTGATTTTCGTTTGTTTGTCATTCAAATTTTTTTCTGTTCAGCCCAAGCGATCCACTACCTAATTGTAAGTCCAGTTACAATTATAATTCCAGCATGGGCAACTCGGCGGCTAAACTGCGACAATTAGAAATTGAAGAAAAACTGGAGTTTAAAATGAGTGGCAATCCTTATACTCTACTACCAGTGAAACCCCTCGGCGCGCGTGGTTCGAATCGGCTCCCCTTCATGAAGCTTCTCCCTTCCGATTCGGAGGATCTCTCGCCTCTGGAGAAACTGCCGTGCGAACTCGTGAGGGCAATTATTGATTACGCGCCGGAGACTATGGAAATGTTGAGATTGGTATGTTTGTTTCCATTCTGCTTCAAAACATCATTAACTAGGAGACAAGTCGCAGTTTCCGGCTACACTTCTTAGTTTCAGTATTTCAATCGTCTGTTTTGAGATGAAGTGGGGCGAAGGCCACGATGACACCCTGGGGATATTGCATTGCCGGGAAATCCATAATCCAGAAGATCCGGCTCGCAAGTTCTAGGTCTCTCGCACGCTTCGTCTTCGAGTAGACGAACACGCCCTCAATCCACCAACTATTCCACTCGTGAAGATCATGGAATTTTAAGGGGTTTGTGTTGAAGCGTCAGCATTTGAATAAACGAGGAACAATTATAACATGCAGGTTAATGTGCGAGCTGACTGCGTTAATGTCGGCCTCGCTGTCTCTATGAATAAGACAAAACTGCTCGAGACGCGCCTAAAGTTGCATCATCCTCAGTATCTCAGCCGGATCGAACGCTTCAAGGATGGAGATTATGCTGTGAGTTGAACTGATACGATCGTGAACTGTTTCTGAATTTGGAAAAGTTTCTGAACGTCTGCAAGTTCCACAACAAGTGGTTGGGGACGGCAGAGAAGATTCGCAAGATGTTTGCATGCTATTGAATCTTTCATTGACAGATCTACAAGTTCACTCTTATCATGGATCGAGATGATGTCTTCTGGAAGTTTGTTGTCGCCTGCATCGGGCGGAAATTGGACGAGCTGGGCATGTTCGACTGCTCTACGGACACGGTTTCTATCGTGTTTTCGAAGCTGATTGTGGACTTTCGCATCAGGAGAATTCTTGCAAAAGAGATGCCGATTACTGAGGAAACAGCGTGAGTATACTTTTCATGGCCGAATTTTTTGCATGATGCGGTTCTGCACAAAAATTATCGTTAATAAGAACTTCTAGAAAACTGTTGTTGCAAGCTATCGATGTGCACAAAGTATCTGAGCTTTCTCTGAAGGAATGCGACATTTCTGATGAAGGTTGGCAACATAAAGAGTAATGCATAAAGTTTCCAATTTTCAGCGCTCTATCTGATTCAATCATCACCTGGAGATTGCGAAATTCTCCTGTCTTGAAGTGCAAATCATTACGTGTAAATCCACTCTCTCATTTATCACTATCAAAGAATGATAAAAATCTGAGTTTTGTTTGTGAAAAAAACAGAGCGAATAGAGAACGAAAGCGAATAGAGAGAACAAATAAAATGAACTTAAAACACATGTTTTCCTCATTTTCTCTCAGTCTCTCTAGTTAGGGCAGTCTATTATAACTTTCGCCTCCATAAACATATTTACAGAGATTTATTTAGGCAGTAAGCCAAAGAAAGGCCTAATAAAAGGGGCCCACTGGATGCGCTTTTGCATAATCAGCATACGCTTTACTTGCCGTCTCTCGCCTATTTCCACCAGACTACCTCCCCCTCCAACAACGCGCATCTTATCCCGTCCCTCTACGCTTCGCGTTACACGTTTTGACCGTTCAATAGCTCTCACTTCTAGAATGGGCAACAGTTCATCATTCGCGAGACGTCAGAAGGAAGTGTTTGAGAGAATGGTGGCTGATCAGAAGCGGAAGAGAAACCCCACTGATCGACCAGCCCGCGGCCAACCAGGATCCTCCCATCCCTTCCTCAACACACTTCCTGACACTTTGGAGGATCGCGCTCCACTGGAGCAATTGCCCTGCGAACTCGCTTGGGCCATCATTGACAATGCTCCGGAGACTGTGGGAGTGTTGAGATTGGTATGATTTTTCACTGTTTGCTGACATTCGTCATTCGCTGGCTGTAGTCTCTGTTTTTAAGTCTTACTTGGTTCTTATCTAAACGTAAGACTCGTATTCGTTTGCCTTGAGAATTTTCTACCTGCTATCCCCATTTCCCACTGCTGCCTTCTACCAATCCGATCCGTTGTGCAGGGTCAGATTTATAATGATTTCAACTATTTCAGGTCTCTCGCATGCTTCGCAGTCGTGTGGATGAGCACGCACGCACCAGACAGACCATTCCACTCATCAAAACGCTTGAGATTGAGGGGGTTCGTTATCTTGTCGACGAGCAATTGACGTTTTTCGCATCCAATAAGCAGAAGAGATGCAGTTCGTTCGAGAACTTGTTGATCTAACACTCCAGCATCAAAAGTGATCATCTTTCAGTCAAATCCTTACTTCATTGATGTCTGGCTCACCACGGCTAAACACTGTACGAACATGTTCGAGCTACGACTCAGACTGCGACTTCAGCCTGGTCACCTTTCGAATATCGAACGCTTCAAGGACGAAAATGAGTCTGTGAGTCGGATCTGTTGAATTAGCGCAGGAACTAGGTCGTTAATGGATTAGAACTACCCAAAGAATGGGTGATCCGGACATTCTGACGCATACATATTCGAAGATCCACGATTCCAAATGCGTTTCAGATGTACAAATTGCGGCTGAATACGTCGTATTATGATGAGATTCTCTGGAATTATGTGAGTGACTGTGCCGGAAATCACATTGCTGAGCTGAACTTGCACTATTGTTCAACTGAGACGATGTCGACTCAAATACCTAAGTTACTCGTCAAGTTTCTATTCGATCGATTGTATGTGAAGAACGAGAGTTTGGGCGAAGGAGCATGGTGAGCATGGATGTTTCTCATTTCGAATCCGCTAAGCTTTTTCAGTAAATCACTCCTGCAAGCTATCAAAAATCACCAAATATATTTGCTTTCACTTACAGTGTGCGAGATTGCTGAACCAGGCAATCACTAGCTACTGAAGTTTGATAATTTCGAAATTTCAGTGAACTTTCTGCTCGAAGCATCATCACTTGTGAGCGCGATATTTATCACGCAAAGCGTTGTACCAAGCGTTCCCAGAAACAGCAATTTCTTTCTGGGCCTTCATGGTTTCAGATGGGCTCCAGTATTGATCGATATGCTTAAGCAAAAAGTCGATTATCTTTATATAACTAATGCTCGATATCGCGGATATCTCAATCGCCAGAACATTGATATTCTGAAAACAGTAAGTCAGAGTGAAAATCAGAGTTGGGTAAAAATTTTACGGTATCTCATTTTCTCAGAGACCATGAGTCATGGTCTCTGCGAAATGAATTGCGATTGTCCGATCAAACCTATTTCAGCGCTTACAAGAACTCAGAAAGAGGTTTCATCTCAAAGTTTGTTGCGATGTCGTTGAAAATGAGTCGGTAACCGAGAATAGTTGTACAGTGACAGGTGAGCTT
Source organism: Pristionchus japonicus (assembly GCA_900490845.1). Lineage (NCBI taxonomy): Eukaryota > Metazoa > Nematoda > Chromadorea > Rhabditida > Neodiplogasteridae > Pristionchus > Pristionchus japonicus. The sequence continues at coordinate 39,793 of LS504173.1, read as the reverse complement.
CAACTGAAAAGTCCCTGCGAACAATGTTTCAGTTGGTTCTGCGCCGGGCCATTCTGATTACTATGAAATAACGGCTCGGAATGCTTGGTGAAACATGCGTATACCTCGTATTAATTGAAATTAAACAGCTGCGCGCCTAAAGAACGCGCTTTCCGTTTTACTGAACCATTTCTTCTTGCTCGTGAATATTTCACCCATAAACGCATCGTTGTCGATATGTGATGCTGTTTTGTGCCTGTTCAATTCATCTCCATTTGTAAGATGATGTGATTTTCAAACGGTCGGTTCTCGATAGATACTCGTCATGCCACTAGGTTACGGTAGTCGATACTCACCTCCATCAGCACATCTCCATTGGGGAAGATGAAGACGTAGAAGTTGAGGTAGGTCACGCGATGGAAGGTCGCCTCTCGGGCATTGGTGAAGAAGGGGTCGGGACGCCAGATCTTCCTGGAGTGATCTTTGATCTTTGATTCTTGATCGTTGTTGTCAAAAACAAACTGTTGAAATACACGATATTCGATCTAGCATCGCTCATTATTCTGACCAAGTATCGTACAACCTTTGAGCCCCCGATAACATTTTAAATAAAATGGCTTGAAAACCCACTTGAGGAAGGTGTACTCATTGACCAAGATGGGCTTGCTCAGTCCATGGGCCAGCCTCAGATCTCTCCACGCCATTCGAAGCCATAGATCCATCTCGTAGTCCTTGAATAGTTCTCGATTGGCCTAATAATGCACACAATAGCGTTCGGACAGGTGAGGAATGCTCGGGGGTATAGCTCAGGGGTAGAGCGCTCGCTTTGCATGCGAGAAGTCTGGGGTTCGATTCCCCATACCTCCATTACGTTTTGCACTAGCCAAATTTAGAAGATTTTACTGTACAGGTAATGATCGTAATCCTTCCTAACAGGTTCTTGACTGAGATGCTCGCGTCGCACTGCCTCGGCGGAGAGAGTGGGGATACTTTTTTTTCAGGAATGATTACGATCATTACCTGCAGTTTTTACCACGGAAAAATAATTTACCGAGAGCTAGCGCAAAATAATTCTGGAGGTATGGGGAATCGAACCCCAGACTTCTCGCATGCAAAGCGAGCGCTCTACCCCTGAGCTATACCCCCGGACGTTCTACTTCTGACACGTCTCTACTATTATGAGCGTTCGTTCAATAAAATCGCCACAGATCTCTTGAAAAGCCATTCATCGATCGCTTCCGATGGTGAGGCAAAGCTACTGTAGTCGACTGACCATGGTCGTTAGTTGGAAGTTGGATATCGACTGCACGTGCATCCCCGTCTTCACGATCACCTTCTCTTTGGAGTAGAAGGACGGAGGGGATCTGGAAAAAAGGAAATGATGGAACAAAAAGGAGAATACCAGAGCAGTAAAAGACGATTAGAATGATTTTATAGTCTGATGTCCGGCAAGGCGAGCAACTTCCGTCCATGTTGCATCTCTGCTACTAGTGATGAAACGTATTCGGAGTGAAGCTCATCTAGAAAAACTGGAAGCTAAACAAACGCACCTCGCATCATAGTTGATCCTCTTCAGAAACGGCAGCAGTGCCGTCGAGGGGAACGGACGCTGGTCGGATTGCTGAAAAGATTTTATTTTCAGCCAGAACTTCAGTTTTTCATAGCTTTTTATGCTTTATCGGGACAGATATTCAAAGATTAAAGATCAAAGTTCTCACCTGTGTATTGCTGAATACCATCAGCATATCATCGAGGTTACTGCCTCCGTGGATGATCTGGAATTGAAATAAATCTCTTTACTTTGAACGAGCCATTGCCCGATAAATGGACTGGGCTAGAAATAATAGAAGTGCTCAATTGCAACTGTCAGGTAATCTGGATCGATATTATTTGGACGAAAATAAGCCAGAGAAATCAGAATGAACATCCCGGACTAGCTATTGAGAGTTGTGTGAAACCTATCCATTCATCTCTTTCTCTGACTGTCATACCTGATCAATCTCTAACGGATCGAAACCGAGTGTCGCTAGCTCCTCGCCGAATTTGCCGTGGAGGTCTGAGAATAATGATTTAGTACTTGTGTTTCTATTTCTCCTTTCACCACACTCTCTCGAATTAGACATGGAAGAGACCATCAGTGCCACAATGAAAACGCGTAAAGAAGGGAAGGGGAAACTACTTGGGAAGGGGTAGCTATGCGAATTAGGAAAATAAAAAAGAGGGGCTCGGCAAAAAATAACAACGCTACGCACCTCTTCCCAATGCCTCGATCCTTCCCTCTCCACAGACTTTGGCCAGCAGCAGTCCGACTGATTTGTGATGATGGAAGTACTTGGGACTCAGGCCGAGCTCGAATTTGGCTAGCTGCAATGATATTATTGTTGGACCTCGATCTCAGATCTGGGATCTTTGCGAGGCTGCCGTTAAATATTTTTCATTCGTCTGCGACCCATAAGGAATGCTAATCAATCAGCACATTCGTCCTCATATTTATATCTGTTTTCGAAACCTATCTATCCACTTTGGGAGAAAACCATTTTCCTCTGCGAGCTGAATCGACGAGCTACGTTTCAGTGGATGCACAATAATGAAAGAATCAATGAAAGAGCAGTAACAGCGGAATGAGTTCTCGATCGTAAATAATTAGCAATCAAACCTCTAGAGTTCGAAATACGAGTAATGGTCTCCTCATTTCACATACTCTCTGTTAGAGAGACAGAGTGAGTTTGCAAAACGCAATTTCGAAACCACCAAACCTCATGCGGCGAGTCGAAGAGGATCGTCTCGGGCATCGTTCCATTTTCGTCCTGGAAAGAAACAGTTATCGATCGATTATCGATTTTTTCTGATCAGTAACTATAGACACCCAATTATCGATTGCTCACCAAATACGGTAAGAGTAGGTTCTCCGAGAAGTTAGCGGGCGTGGTGCCCTCGCCGAGTGGAAGAAGGGTGAGGTCCCGAAGCGATTCGAGCAGGGAGTAACTGTGGTTATTTGAGGTTGCGGCAACGAATCATATTCTCTTGAGTTTCACGAAAGGCATATAATGGAATGTTGAAGTTGTATCTGATTTCAGCTTGGACACTCACTTCCCATAGGTATCCTCGTTAATGGTCCCGTTCTGATTCAGAATGAACTCCTTTGTGCTCGTGTATTCATCGCAGAGCTTCTCCCTCTTGAGGTTGAGTGCGCCGACATCTAAATCCATTCAAAGTTCCGTTTTTTTAACGCAGTATGCCTTAGGAATACGAGTAGAGGCTACTCTGATCCGGCATGCCGCAAAACTCACGTTCATTTGCTGGATTCCAAGTTATCACCTAGACATACGGCGACTCAATGCCGAAAATCAGAATATTCGATGCTAAGCTTACCAGCAGTACTGTTGATCCAGAGCACTCGCGCTTGGCTTCATAATACATACTGCACCAAGTTATAATGGCCTAACTCCGGACTATTCGGGTCTAGTCTTACCAGCAGTACTATTGATCCACAGAACCCGCGTTTAGCTTCTTACAATTAGAACATACTGCACCAAGCTATAAGGGCCTAATTTCTGACAATTCAAGGCGAAGCTTACCAGCAGTGCTATTAATCCACAGCACCCTTGCGTGCAGCACGCACACCTCCTCGAAGTTGACGTGGATGACCTACAAGTTGCAGGCTACAACATCGATTTTCGAAATAACTTCGAATCCGGTTCGCACTATGCTCTTAGACTTTATTAGGTTTCAGAAGTGGCACAAATGCAATGAGTAGTGCCAGTTTCGATTCAGCAGCTCGATCGAAGGGAAAAAGTCAAACAAGCTCACAGTGTATTGCCGCAGGAGGTCCAGCGGGATCAGGTAGCGATTTGCGTCGTCCTGGAATATTATTCTTTTCTCTTTGGTACGGGTAGTTCACGTCAGTGATAGTGATAGAACTCCTGCCCGGTAAGCGCTAAATTCGATTCCTGGCCATAACCTTTGCTGACTGATCATGTAACTTGAGCTTGCTCGGCTATGACTGGAGCAAATCACTCAGAACATATCAGATAAGTCGTCTGTGGAACCAAGATCACCAACCTGATTATAAACCGATACGTGAGACCGCCTCGTCGCCATCAGGTCAATGTCCGAGCCCGTGATGTCGGTCGTGCGATCGGACTGATATTGAGGAAATGAGTGATCATAAACGCAACTTTGGAGTTTTAGAGTGGTCACAACCAGCATAAATCCTATGAATCTTCTGAAAGTGAAGAAGCAACTCACATCCGCCAATCGATGCAACCTCCAAGCCTGGCACTGCGGGTGCTTGCGCGGATTGAGACCGGCGTCCTCGGCTTGCCATGTCGTTGTGATGGAGAGTTCCCGGATGTGCTGGAAATAATGACATTTCAAAGAACAAATTCACAAAGTGATTTGTTGATAATCTAAAAAACTCTCTGCTCACTATGTTTCATCGCCTCTATGTCTCTGCATCATCTTGACTCCCGTAATAAATCCGCTATTGGTTGTCGATAGAAATTCAAAAAGCAAGAAATCGGCAAACTGACCACTTGTGCCGCGCAGACTTGCAATATTGCCGCGAGAACATCAAAGCAAAGCAGCCTACTCATCGATTGCCTTCTTTCATCCCTCCGCGACCCATTCCAATTACCACTTTCCTCCTCTAACCCATCTCTGCACTCTCTCTAATCAGCGTGATCTCTCAACACTCTCTGACCATCCATTTCTCTGCGCTCTCCTCTGATCACACGATCTCTCGCCGACCGTCTGACCTCACGAGCTGATCAAACTCGTCTCTCCATGCTGCTGATTAGCTAATTGAGATCGAATAGGCGATGGAGTAGGGATGACGTAATCGACGGATTTACTGATCACTGAATCCATTTGAATTGAGCCCTGACATTCCAAATCTCCCCATGGCATACACTCGTTTGCCTGACTTACACCGATAATCCGATGCGTCATAGGAGAAGCCTAATGGTTCTTGCTAATGCTTCGCGCAATAGCTTGACTCTCCATTCCACGTGCTTAGTTCGAAGGAGTGACAGTGAACACCCAATGGGCTTAGACCATTTCAAAGTGCCAGCGATTTCACTACCAAACGGAGGAACTAATCCTCACAATCGAGTGTTCCTGAACATCGCGGAGAGTTCGCAACGCGGTTGCGAACCCGTTCCGTAGTGGAGGAATTTGTCACTTTCTCTGCGCGAACTTTGAGGACAGATCTCCATTCTCTCCTCCCCTCCCCTCCTTCTCCCATCTCTAGAGATGAATCCTCGCTCATCACCCAACTCTGCGGGATCAGAGCAGGAAGAGACCACACTAATTGCAGAGACCCCACCCTCCTCCCCCCTCGCATCCCCACAAGGGAGAAAGTGGAGCGAAAGTAGCGCAATTCCTCCTCCTCTCTCGTACACTCACTGATAGGAACACTCCGCATATCCTTATACTATTCCTGAGACCCTGAGCCGGCAAGTTTCCGGAACCCGGCGAGCAGTTCCGGCTCTCTCGGTAATCTGTTTGATTTTCCCACCACCCGCGGCGCTCGGATGAATGAGAGTTGGTGGAGCGGCTCCGCGGGATAGGACTTATCCATTTCCCTTTCAATCTTGAGCCCAGTGATTCCTTCGGGTCTGGTCTTCCTCTCCTTGTGTGTGCACATGCGAATCTCGATCCGTGGGACTTTCGATTTCATCTCATTCGAATTCGAGCGATTCCGACCCCTTATCCCTGTCTCGATCCTCTATCCTTATCCTTATCTCTCTTATCTCCGCGTTATCAGGACATCGATCGATTATGAGTATCACTTGTTTTGATTGTACGCAATCTCATCGATCAACGAACGATTCTCTTCATTCCTTGTGAATAGGGTCTCTTCAACGCACTTACTTTTTTACATCTCTAACCGTAAACAAGGTTGAAGCATAGGCGCTTTCCGTTTTCTGACAGAGTCACACGTGATGTTAAGTCGGCCAAAGAAAATGATGAATGAGCTGTAATGAGTGGGAAGTCCCCATCCTTTATCCCTGTTCTCACGACCTTTCTTTATCCGTTCTGGTTAGGAAGCGTAAGTGTAACGGTGTAGCGCATTGTCACTAGGCCACCTCGTGATGATGATTTAGTGATATCGTTCTTTATTTCCATTTCTTCTTCGTTTTGTAACATCAATTATTTTCTTGTTGCGAGATCATCAGCACCAGCATTGTTCCACATACAGTTCAGCTTGAATCCTTTGGCTGAAACTCATTTGATTTTTCCTCATATGTCATCCGTTTTGATGAATGTCAATCATTTCCTCTATGTCGATAGAAACAAGGCCCAATGCGAACGCATTTCGCACTAACCACTATCCCCTACCACTACTGCCAACCCTTCCGCCCGAAACTAGTCCCCATAGGCCCATCCAAAGCTATATTTTACTATTGTGTCTATTGTGTCTATCACTGCTCACACAGTCCGGTTACCCCCGAAGCGCCATGATCCCCTCTCTCTCCCTCTTTGGATATCTCCATTCCCCTTTGCCGCGTCTCTCTACTTCCCTCAATCTCTAGCATTCTCTGACTGTCTGGTGTCTCTCGCTTTCCCACAGACCCTTGGCAGTGAGCCAGCGCGCGAACTAGCCTAGGCTTCTGTTCGGTCAAATCTCCCCATCAAATCCCTTGACAAAGCCGCCGCAGTTGCGTCGATTTTTCAACACACTTTCACTTTTTTTTGCTTCGCGTTTTTCAAAAGTTCAATTGCCCAAGTTCCTAAATTTGCAGAAGAGAATCCCATAGCCAATGCCCAGGAGTTCGGTCGAATAGCCTCTGATCAACTTAGCAGCGCCTTTTAATCAAAGAATGAGAGGCTCAGCCCTTCTGGCGACGTGCCAAGTGGTGTTGGCGCTGTGCCAGATAGTCAGTGCCCAATCGCATGATGAACTGTACATTCTCATCGATGAAGTCTCCGTGTTCAACTGTAGAGGAGGTGAGATTGGGATTTTTTTTCGAATCATTGCCACAGAAGCAACGAATTCCATTCGTGCACTAGAATGTGTAGAAAGTGTGAAGCATAAGCATTTCTCTTTTTGTGATCTCAGTAATTAATTTCAGTTCGAAACGAGATCAAAATCACCGAGGACGATATCGACATTGTGAATGAGCGAGGGAACAAGGTATCGATCTCTAATCAATTTTCAAAGAGTACGAGATCTCAGACGAGATTAGGTTTCAACAAGCCAATAACATCGAACGCATTTCATAAAAGACGATTTCGTAAACGAGTATCCTTAAGTCTAAAAACGAAAAAAGGAAATTTTCATTGCAGGTGTACTACATCCGGGCGCCCGGCAACTACACAATCGACTTCAAGAAGATCACGGTCAAGGTGAATAATAAAATCAGTCGGCGATAACCCTCGGCCCTAGTCTACCGTACCCCTTGCATACTGTAACTTTCAGGAAAACTTCGGTCACCTCGCCGGAGAAATCGGCATCACTCTGCAAGTGCCGATCATTGATGGGCCAGCGGGTGAGAGATTATGGTAGTGTTTTAGAAGGTTCATGAGAAAGTAGTCAGTTCTCGATAGCCCTTGCATACTGTAATCAGATCACTAAGGATACTGTACAGGTCTGCACTTCGACGTGCCCTACACCATGGTTCCCGAGACGACTCTCCTGTCGCAGAAGTGCGATGCCAACTCGGGCATCGTGGAGAGGAACGGGAAACAGTACTGGTACGGTAGTTATTGATTTATCGATTGATTGATTACAGTATTATCGACTGATTGAGTACGGTAATCGATAATCAATAACTTCAGTCGGTACTGTGATCTGTGCGGTATCTCCAATACGGTGGAAGGCGAGTTGAACAAGAGCGGACACCAGTTCGTGCTTGGAGAGCAAGGTGAGCAAGCATTCAATGGAGTTGTGTATTCTTTGGGAGCCAACGAAACTATCGAAGAAAGTCTGTTCCTTCGCTTTTGTCTATTCTATGAGACATATCGACAACATTCACTCTCGCTGATCTTCTCATAATGCGTTCTTTCCAGATGAGAACCCACTCCAACCAGCCTGCGGCAACATCGAGCGCAGCAGCTACAATTTCAAGGTTGTTGTTTAGTTTTCACCCGGATCGCAACCAGAATCACTAGAATTCGGTTGCGCATTGTTTTCAATAGCTTGTGAAACCTATTTCAAGTTTACAGCAAGAGGTAGAGTTGTTTTAGGATCAAAAGTTAATTAATTAACCAATTCCTTAATTCCAGCGAACGATCTCCCTCCCTTCCCGGAGTCATCTCGAGGGCATGATCAAGGACAAAGTGCAGGGAGTGGATGGAGAGATCAAGAAGAGGCTGAACAAAGGGGTAAGGATACTGAAATTGGCGCATCAAAACTTGCATATTGGATATGTGACATCAAGAAGAGACTGAACAAGGGGGCGAGACTACTGAAGTTGGAGCTTCAAAACTTGGTAGGTGCGAGGTGTGAACAAGAAGAGATTGAAGAAGGGGTCACTGAGTTAAAAATAGCGCATCAGCACTCTCAAAGCCTGGCCTTACCAGCGCCTTACCAGCGGGTCCCACCCAGCGTTGTCATACGGTTGTAAAATTGCTTAACGTGGTAGTACCTTCATCTTTAACCTTTCCACTAAAAGCAGACTTGATTCCCCTTGTGGGAGTGCTTGTGGAAACAGGAGTTCCGATCATTCTTTTAAAACTCTATTCATTTCACCGTTGTTGAATAATTTTGCACCAATATGCGACCACTGATTGATTCAGCAGCTGCCCTCTGAGGATGAATACGCTTTGAAACATATTCGGTTCTCCGAAGGAGGAGTTCTCTGATTCCATTCCAGCGCGGTTCCAAGTCTTCCGAATGTGAAGTGAAAGGCACTTGTTGTTTCAAACTAGCTTTAGTCTATTGATTCAAGGGTTCTCGGTAGTTGGGAGTAGTAGAAAGTATGCTATCTAGTGATTCACTCTTTCATTCCAGCGCGGTCGCTTCCAAGTCTTCCTCAACCTCATCTCGGCCGAGAAACCGCCCATCACACAGCACCGATGGTTCGCCCAGTCGAGAGAGGTGAGAAATCTCAGAATTCATCGGTTCAATAGATTGCATCCAGAAGGTGAAAAATGAGAAGAAGACCAATCACCCAACATAAATGGTTCGCCTAGTCGAGAGAGTCCAGGGAGATGGAGAGAGAAAATATCTTGCTCGATCACTTTCAAAGTATTGTGCGAGGTCCTGTTGTGTGGACCAGCGAAACATCACACTTTCACTTTCGTTGGATTACGTATTCACACGTACACTATCCGCACAAATAGGACCAATGACCACACATAGCCCTAGTTCATGATAGCCACGGTTCCTGAAGCCGATTCTGATCACTTCTTCGCTGCCTTGCAGACCGTTTCCAGAAAAAAAAGATAGACTGTCATTGCTCTTATTCCAGTGCGCGTGCTGCCTGAACCCCCGTTCTCGCGAGTGTTCCTCCCTCTCCTTCCTCTACTGCAACATCGAGGAGTGCAAGTCGGCCTGGGCACAGATGTGTCTGCATAATACGGCCAGGATCGTTGCTTGCTATACGGTAAGGAGATGGCTACGGTATGACTTGGTAGATTATTTTTTTCCGAACGGGATACGCGAAAAAAACTATCCCCCTGTATTCGTTTGTTCATATAAGTAAATGGTGAAACCTAATTGAACAAGGACACTATGCCATTCATCTGAAATGAAAGAATCCTGTCTCCCCAGGTCGAGTTCAACTACCGCATGACCACTTCGTACGCCGAGGTGCAACGATTCCTCGATGAGAAGGGTATCTCCGACCCGAATAGAGAACAGCAATTGCAGAGGAAGGTCATCACACCGCCGTGAGTTGTCCATCTAAAAGATGAAGCTAGAGTGAGGACCCCCGCCAATACGGATAATTGCTTTTCGGTTTCCGTTGAGTGGATTGTTTCACGTAGCTGAATAATTTTTTCAAAAGATTTCAAACTTTTGCGGCGGAAAAAGATGTGTTTCTCAAGTAACTTATTGTACGTTAGACGATGTCGTCCTTTTGCTCCCTCTAAAAACACATCCCAATAGAAACAATGGAATATAATATTTATTATTTATTCAGTCGCGTCCAACAACACCGCTACATTCCCTCCTCCTCGTCGAGCGTCTTCAACCAGCCGACTGTTGTGAGTGTTTGAGCTTCTCTTCCTTTTATTTTGCTCTCCCAGGTGGAGAGACCAAGTTAGAAAATATTCCTGCATAGGTCTGCGTTATTCCTAGATGTTTCAGCTGCACCTGCGCATAAATAGAAGTGAACAGGGATCAACTAGAAACTAGAGACACCAACATATCTCTGACACCTGAATTTCCTCCTGAATAGACTATCACTATTGCAGTTATCGGCCCAACAACAACTCCGCGAGGCCCAGTCCTCTCGCTATCCCCATCCACGACAGCAGTCGCAGCCGGCTGCACAGCAGAGTGTGGATGAGACGAGGTGAGAAAATTGATGTTTCCGTATAATTATCGCAAATCATAGTAATCCCTGATACTTCGCACGCGGTTGATACATTAGTTGGTTCGTTAGCTTGGCGTAGGCCCCCTTTTCCCCATCCACGACAGCAGTCGCATCCTGCAGAGTGTGGATGAGACGAGGTGAGGAAGCTATCCACCCCAGACGAGGATATCCACTCTACCATCCTCGCATCAATCTCACTTCTTTGGACTGATTCGTTACAAATCGAAGATCAGATTGCGTACAATGTACAGGCTGTTTTCCAATTGTCGGGGAACAGCAAACCCCTGAACCTTAACATGGCTCTTTTTACTCGATGGTTGCTTGGCTTGACGTGAGCGCTGATGAGACAGATTTCCGAGACCTTTCCATTATGACAACGTAGACTACGGAATATCACAACCATCACACCCGAACTCTGTGATCTATCGCCTTTAGTTGTCAACCTGTGAGAGGGATGCAGTTTTAGTCATATCTTACGAGCATTTCCGCATCGATCACATTAGCTTACTAATGAGGACGAACAATAAAATGATATGTTTCATCTGCACCCACTGTGCTAATTTGATGGTACAAAATATGCTTCATGTTCAATACAAAACCAGTTGGGTGAGGTTGCGATGATTCACGGAGCACAGTCGCTGGGTAAAAATTAAACCACACAACCATGCAACAATATAGTCCGACTTTGTGAGCTAGCACAGATTGCCTAGAAATTATAGATCAAATATCAAAGTCCATCTTTTGAGGAGTGCCGTCCGAGAGGACAGCGAGGGGTCGTTGAGCGACCGCTGCGTCGCAGTGATGCCAGCGAGGTTGCAGCATCTGAGGAGGTGAGATTTATTCCTGAATTGTATTTGAGCTCGTGTACAATGGAAGTGCATGTAACTTATTTGATGTTTGGTGCACTTTGCTTCTTAAATGGTAAGTGGGGTTGGGGGCGAAGTTACAGCATCTGAGGAAGAGAGAGTTGGTGCCGTTGGGCATTCGCATTGAACAATTTGAAACGAACGTGCAGTAACCCCCCTCACGTTCGTTCAGTAGTTCAACGCGACGAGACTCGCAAAACTCACCAAACTGCACACACCTGCTCTAGCATCTGCTTAGAAGTACAGAGAAACCAGCAATGATGTGATTTTCAAAACAGTGATTTTCGAAAATAATTAACTTAATATTTCCAGGTACTGCACAATCTTCTGGAACGCGAAGCTTTGCTGCTCTCACTGCAGTGGAGTTTGCTGAAGTATTTCGAAATTACAAAAAGTGAAGCCTAACCATTACCTCGAATCTCGACGAGCTTCAGGTTTTATGTAGAAATCGTCTAATAATCACTAACCTTGCATTTCCATGTATTCGTTTGCTAACTATCATGTTTCCAAGTTCTTAATTATTGCATAATTATCCATTCTTAGTCCTTTTCGTGTCCAATTCGCGAAGCGTGTACTGCCCGTCTTTCCCTCTCATTTATGTAATGTTGTAAGATATTTTCGAAATGATTGTTCTTGCGATACGTCTATGCGTATCATGTGTTGTTTATTCGTTCCCAGACTCCAGATAAATCAGTGAAAAATCTAACGAACAAGCTCTGCTATATCACACAAATATATACACAGCATGTCAGAGTGGATCGAAAACCTCATTTGCGTGGCGGCGCTTGCCGAGCCATTCCGCGCCGAGCGAGGGGGAGAAAGCGGTTGGAATGTGGAATAATGACATGGTTTTTAGCACATTCATGCATGCTGCGACTGAATGGGATCGAAATTTAACAAAAGCTCAACGTCCAGCCCTGCGGGAAGGGTTTAGGCAACTTTCTGAGCAATCGCCATATTTTTTGCTTTCTTCTCCGAGGAGGAGATAGCTCAAACAACACTCCAGTGCTATCTCCTCCTCGGAGAAGAAAGCAAAAAATATGGCGATTGCTCAGAAAGTTGCCTAAACCCTTCCCGCAGGGCTGGACGTTGAGCTTTTGTTAAATTTCGATCCCATTCAGTCGCAGCATGCATGAATGTGCTAAAAACCATGTCATTATTCCACATTCCAACCGCTTTCTCCCCCTCGCTCGGCGCGGAATGGCTCGGCAAGCGCCGCCACGCAAATGAGGTTTTCGATCCACTCTGACATGCTGTGTATATATTTGTGTGATATAGCAGAGCTTGTTCGTTAGATTTTTCACTGATTTATCTGGAGTCTGGGAACGAATAAACAACACATGATACGCATAGACGTATCGCAAGAACAATCATTTCGAAAATATCTTACAACATTACATAAATGAGAGGGAAAGACGGGCAGTACACGCTTCGCGAATTGGACACGAAAAGGACTAAGAATGGATAATTATGCAATAATTAAGAACTTGGAAACATGATAGTTAGCAAACGAATACATGGAAATGCAAGGTTAGTGATTATTAGACGATTTCTACATAAAACCTGAAGCTCGTCGAGATTCGAGGTAATGGTTAGGCTTCACTTTTTGTAATTTCGAAATACTTCAGCAAACTCCACTGCAGTGAGAGCAGCAAAGCTTCGCGTTCCAGAAGATTGTGCAGTACCTGGAAATATTAAGTTAATTATTTTCGAAAATCACTGTTTTGAAAATCACATCATTGCTGGTTTCTCTGTACTTCTAAGCAGATGCTAGAGCAGGTGTGTGCAGTTTGGTGAGTTTTGCGAGTCTCGTCGCGTTGAACTACTGAACGAACGTGAGGGGGGTTACTGCACGTTCGTTTCAAATTGTTCAATGCGAATGCCCAACGGCACCAACTCTCTCTTCCTCAGATGCTGTAACTTCGCCCCCAACCCCACTTACCATTTAAGAAGCAAAGTGCACCAAACATCAAATAAGTTACATGCACTTCCATTGTACACGAGCTCAAATACAATTCAGGAATAAATCTCACCTCCTCAGATGCTGCAACCTCGCTGGCATCACTGCGACGCAGCGGTCGCTCAACGACCCCTCGCTGTCCTCTCGGACGGCACTCCTCAAAAGATGGACTTTGATATTTGATCTATAATTTCTAGGCAATCTGTGCTAGCTCACAAAGTCGGACTATATTGTTGCATGGTTGTGTGGTTTAATTTTTACCCAGCGACTGTGCTCCGTGAATCATCGCAACCTCACCCAACTGGTTTTGTATTGAACATGAAGCATATTTTGTACCATCAAATTAGCACAGTGGGTGCAGATGAAACATATCATTTTATTGTTCGTCCTCATTAGTAAGCTAATGTGATCGATGCGGAAATGCTCGTAAGATATGACTAAAACTGCATCCCTCTCACAGGTTGACAACTAAAGGCGATAGATCACAGAGTTCGGGTGTGATGGTTGTGATATTCCGTAGTCTACGTTGTCATAATGGAAAGGTCTCGGAAATCTGTCTCATCAGCGCTCACGTCAAGCCAAGCAACCATCGAGTAAAAAGAGCCATGTTAAGGTTCAGGGGTTTGCTGTTCCCCGACAATTGGAAAACAGCCTGTACATTGTACGCAATCTGATCTTCGATTTGTAACGAATCAGTCCAAAGAAGTGAGATTGATGCGAGGATGGTAGAGTGGATATCCTCGTCTGGGGTGGATAGCTTCCTCACCTCGTCTCATCCACACTCTGCAGGATGCGACTGCTGTCGTGGATGGGGAAAAGGGGGCCTACGCCAAGCTAACGAACCAACTAATGTATCAACCGCGTGCGAAGTATCAGGGATTACTATGATTTGCGATAATTATACGGAAACATCAATTTTCTCACCTCGTCTCATCCACACTCTGCTGTGCAGCCGGCTGCGACTGCTGTCGTGGATGGGGATAGCGAGAGGACTGGGCCTCGCGGAGTTGTTGTTGGGCCGATAACTGCAATAGTGATAGTCTATTCAGGAGGAAATTCAGGTGTCAGAGATATGTTGGTGTCTCTAGTTTCTAGTTGATCCCTGTTCACTTCTATTTATGCGCAGGTGCAGCTGAAACATCTAGGAATAACGCAGACCTATGCAGGAATATTTTCTAACTTGGTCTCTCCACCTGGGAGAGCAAAATAAAAGGAAGAGAAGCTCAAACACTCACAACAGTCGGCTGGTTGAAGACGCTCGACGAGGAGGAGGGAATGTAGCGGTGTTGTTGGACGCGACTGAATAAATAATAAATATTATATTCCATTGTTTCTATTGGGATGTGTTTTTAGAGGGAGCAAAAGGACGACATCGTCTAACGTACAATAAGTTACTTGAGAAACACATCTTTTTCCGCCGCAAAAGTTTGAAATCTTTTGAAAAAATTATTCAGCTACGTGAAACAATCCACTCAACGGAAACCGAAAAGCAATTATCCGTATTGGCGGGGGTCCTCACTCTAGCTTCATCTTTTAGATGGACAACTCACGGCGGTGTGATGACCTTCCTCTGCAATTGCTGTTCTCTATTCGGGTCGGAGATACCCTTCTCATCGAGGAATCGTTGCACCTCGGCGTACGAAGTGGTCATGCGGTAGTTGAACTCGACCTGGGGAGACAGGATTCTTTCATTTCAGATGAATGGCATAGTGTCCTTGTTCAATTAGGTTTCACCATTTACTTATATGAACAAACGAATACAGGGGGATAGTTTTTTTCGCGTATCCCGTTCGGAAAAAAATAATCTACCAAGTCATACCGTAGCCATCTCCTTACCGTATAGCAAGCAACGATCCTGGCCGTATTATGCAGACACATCTGTGCCCAGGCCGACTTGCACTCCTCGATGTTGCAGTAGAGGAAGGAGAGGGAGGAACACTCGCGAGAACGGGGGTTCAGGCAGCACGCGCACTGGAATAAGAGCAATGACAGTCTATCTTTTTTTTCTGGAAACGGTCTGCAAGGCAGCGAAGAAGTGATCAGAATCGGCTTCAGGAACCGTGGCTATCATGAACTAGGGCTATGTGTGGTCATTGGTCCTATTTGTGCGGATAGTGTACGTGTGAATACGTAATCCAACGAAAGTGAAAGTGTGATGTTTCGCTGGTCCACACAACAGGACCTCGCACAATACTTTGAAAGTGATCGAGCAAGATATTTTCTCTCTCCATCTCCCTGGACTCTCTCGACTAGGCGAACCATTTATGTTGGGTGATTGGTCTTCTTCTCATTTTTCACCTTCTGGATGCAATCTATTGAACCGATGAATTCTGAGATTTCTCACCTCTCTCGACTGGGCGAACCATCGGTGCTGTGTGATGGGCGGTTTCTCGGCCGAGATGAGGTTGAGGAAGACTTGGAAGCGACCGCGCTGGAATGAAAGAGTGAATCACTAGATAGCATACTTTCTACTACTCCCAACTACCGAGAACCCTTGAATCAATAGACTAAAGCTAGTTTGAAACAACAAGTGCCTTTCACTTCACATTCGGAAGACTTGGAACCGCGCTGGAATGGAATCAGAGAACTCCTCCTTCGGAGAACCGAATATGTTTCAAAGCGTATTCATCCTCAGAGGGCAGCTGCTGAATCAATCAGTGGTCGCATATTGGTGCAAAATTATTCAACAACGGTGAAATGAATAGAGTTTTAAAAGAATGATCGGAACTCCTGTTTCCACAAGCACTCCCACAAGGGGAATCAAGTCTGCTTTTAGTGGAAAGGTTAAAGATGAAGGTACTACCACGTTAAGCAATTTTACAACCGTATGACAACGCTGGGTGGGACCCGCTGGTAAGGCGCTGGTAAGGCCAGGCTTTGAGAGTGCTGATGCGCTATTTTTAACTCAGTGACCCCTTCTTCAATCTCTTCTTGTTCACACCTCGCACCTACCAAGTTTTGAAGCTCCAACTTCAGTAGTCTCGCCCCCTTGTTCAGTCTCTTCTTGATGTCACATATCCAATATGCAAGTTTTGATGCGCCAATTTCAGTATCCTTACCCCTTTGTTCAGCCTCTTCTTGATCTCTCCATCCACTCCCTGCACTTTGTCCTTGATCATGCCCTCGAGATGACTCCGGGAAGGGAGGGAGATCGTTCGCTGGAATTAAGGAATTGGTTAATTAATTAACTTTTGATCCTAAAACAACTCTACCTCTTGCTGTAAACTTGAAATAGGTTTCACAAGCTATTGAAAACAATGCGCAACCGAATTCTAGTGATTCTGGTTGCGATCCGGGTGAAAACTAAACAACAACCTTGAAATTGTAGCTGCTGCGCTCGATGTTGCCGCAGGCTGGTTGGAGTGGGTTCTCATCTGGAAAGAACGCATTATGAGAAGATCAGCGAGAGTGAATGTTGTCGATATGTCTCATAGAATAGACAAAAGCGAAGGAACAGACTTTCTTCGATAGTTTCGTTGGCTCCCAAAGAATACACAACTCCATTGAATGCTTGCTCACCTTGCTCTCCAAGCACGAACTGGTGTCCGCTCTTGTTCAACTCGCCTTCCACCGTATTGGAGATACCGCACAGATCACAGTACCGACTGAAGTTATTGATTATCGATTACCGTACTCAATCAGTCGATAATACTGTAATCAATCAATCGATAAATCAATAACTACCGTACCAGTACTGTTTCCCGTTCCTCTCCACGATGCCCGAGTTGGCATCGCACTTCTGCGACAGGAGAGTCGTCTCGGGAACCATGGTGTAGGGCACGTCGAAGTGCAGACCTGTACAGTATCCTTAGTGATCTGATTACAGTATGCAAGGGCTATCGAGAACTGACTACTTTCTCATGAACCTTCTAAAACACTACCATAATCTCTCACCCGCTGGCCCATCAATGATCGGCACTTGCAGAGTGATGCCGATTTCTCCGGCGAGGTGACCGAAGTTTTCCTGAAAGTTACAGTATGCAAGGGGTACGGTAGACTAGGGCCGAGGGTTATCGCCGACTGATTTTATTATTCACCTTGACCGTGATCTTCTTGAAGTCGATTGTGTAGTTGCCGGGCGCCCGGATGTAGTACACCTGCAATGAAAATTTCCTTTTTTCGTTTTTAGACTTAAGGATACTCGTTTACGAAATCGTCTTTTATGAAATGCGTTCGATGTTATTGGCTTGTTGAAACCTAATCTCGTCTGAGATCTCGTACTCTTTGAAAATTGATTAGAGATCGATACCTTGTTCCCTCGCTCATTCACAATGTCGATATCGTCCTCGGTGATTTTGATCTCGTTTCGAACTGAAATTAATTACTGAGATCACAAAAAGAGAAATGCTTATGCTTCACACTTTCTACACATTCTAGTGCACGAATGGAATTCGTTGCTTCTGTGGCAATGATTCGAAAAAAAATCCCAATCTCACCTCCTCTACAGTTGAACACGGAGACTTCATCGATGAGAATGTACAGTTCATCATGCGATTGGGCACTGACTATCTGGCACAGCGCCAACACCACTTGGCACGTCGCCAGAAGGGCTGAGCCTCTCATTCTTTGATTAAAAGGCGCTGCTAAGTTGATCAGAGGCTATTCGACCGAACTCCTGGGCATTGGCTATGGGATTCTCTTCTGCAAATTTAGGAACTTGGGCAATTGAACTTTTGAAAAACGCGAAGCAAAAAAAAGTGAAAGTGTGTTGAAAAATCGACGCAACTGCGGCGGCTTTGTCAAGGGATTTGATGGGGAGATTTGACCGAACAGAAGCCTAGGCTAGTTCGCGCGCTGGCTCACTGCCAAGGGTCTGTGGGAAAGCGAGAGACACCAGACAGTCAGAGAATGCTAGAGATTGAGGGAAGTAGAGAGACGCGGCAAAGGGGAATGGAGATATCCAAAGAGGGAGAGAGAGGGGATCATGGCGCTTCGGGGGTAACCGGACTGTGTGAGCAGTGATAGACACAATAGACACAATAGTAAAATATAGCTTTGGATGGGCCTATGGGGACTAGTTTCGGGCGGAAGGGTTGGCAGTAGTGGTAGGGGATAGTGGTTAGTGCGAAATGCGTTCGCATTGGGCCTTGTTTCTATCGACATAGAGGAAATGATTGACATTCATCAAAACGGATGACATATGAGGAAAAATCAAATGAGTTTCAGCCAAAGGATTCAAGCTGAACTGTATGTGGAACAATGCTGGTGCTGATGATCTCGCAACAAGAAAATAATTGATGTTACAAAACGAAGAAGAAATGGAAATAAAGAACGATATCACTAAATCATCATCACGAGGTGGCCTAGTGACAATGCGCTACACCGTTACACTTACGCTTCCTAACCAGAACGGATAAAGAAAGGTCGTGAGAACAGGGATAAAGGATGGGGACTTCCCACTCATTACAGCTCATTCATCATTTTCTTTGGCCGACTTAACATCACGTGTGACTCTGTCAG
Source organism: Pristionchus japonicus (assembly GCA_900490845.1). NCBI lineage: Eukaryota > Metazoa > Nematoda > Chromadorea > Rhabditida > Neodiplogasteridae > Pristionchus > Pristionchus japonicus. Next base: position 21,044 of record LS504173.1, on the reverse strand, counting down.
AAAACGGAAAGCGCCTATGCTTCAACCTTGTTTACGGTTAGAGATGTAAAAAAGTAAGTGCGTTGAAGAGACCCTATTCACAAGGAATGAAGAGAATCGTTCGTTGATCGATGAGATTGCGTACAATCAAAACAAGTGATACTCATAATCGATCGATGTCCTGATAACGCGGAGATAAGAGAGATAAGGATAAGGATAGAGGATCGAGACAGGGATAAGGGGTCGGAATCGCTCGAATTCGAATGAGATGAAATCGAAAGTCCCACGGATCGAGATTCGCATGTGCACACACAAGGAGAGGAAGACCAGACCCGAAGGAATCACTGGGCTCAAGATTGAAAGGGAAATGGATAAGTCCTATCCCGCGGAGCCGCTCCACCAACTCTCATTCATCCGAGCGCCGCGGGTGGTGGGAAAATCAAACAGATTACCGAGAGAGCCGGAACTGCTCGCCGGGTTCCGGAAACTTGCCGGCTCAGGGTCTCAGGAATAGTATAAGGATATGCGGAGTGTTCCTATCAGTGAGTGTACGAGAGAGGAGGAGGAATTGCGCTACTTTCGCTCCACTTTCTCCCTTGTGGGGATGCGAGGGGGGAGGAGGGTGGGGTCTCTGCAATTAGTGTGGTCTCTTCCTGCTCTGATCCCGCAGAGTTGGGTGATGAGCGAGGATTCATCTCTAGAGATGGGAGAAGGAGGGGAGGGGAGGAGAGAATGGAGATCTGTCCTCAAAGTTCGCGCAGAGAAAGTGACAAATTCCTCCACTACGGAACGGGTTCGCAACCGCGTTGCGAACTCTCCGCGATGTTCAGGAACACTCGATTGTGAGGATTAGTTCCTCCGTTTGGTAGTGAAATCGCTGGCACTTTGAAATGGTCTAAGCCCATTGGGTGTTCACTGTCACTCCTTCGAACTAAGCACGTGGAATGGAGAGTCAAGCTATTGCGCGAAGCATTAGCAAGAACCATTAGGCTTCTCCTATGACGCATCGGATTATCGGTGTAAGTCAGGCAAACGAGTGTATGCCATGGGGAGATTTGGAATGTCAGGGCTCAATTCAAATGGATTCAGTGATCAGTAAATCCGTCGATTACGTCATCCCTACTCCATCGCCTATTCGATCTCAATTAGCTAATCAGCAGCATGGAGAGACGAGTTTGATCAGCTCGTGAGGTCAGACGGTCGGCGAGAGATCGTGTGATCAGAGGAGAGCGCAGAGAAATGGATGGTCAGAGAGTGTTGAGAGATCACGCTGATTAGAGAGAGTGCAGAGATGGGTTAGAGGAGGAAAGTGGTAATTGGAATGGGTCGCGGAGGGATGAAAGAAGGCAATCGATGAGTAGGCTGCTTTGCTTTGATGTTCTCGCGGCAATATTGCAAGTCTGCGCGGCACAAGTGGTCAGTTTGCCGATTTCTTGCTTTTTGAATTTCTATCGACAACCAATAGCGGATTTATTACGGGAGTCAAGATGATGCAGAGACATAGAGGCGATGAAACATAGTGAGCAGAGAGTTTTTTAGATTATCAACAAATCACTTTGTGAATTTGTTCTTTGAAATGTCATTATTTCCAGCACATCCGGGAACTCTCCATCACAACGACATGGCAAGCCGAGGACGCCGGTCTCAATCCGCGCAAGCACCCGCAGTGCCAGGCTTGGAGGTTGCATCGATTGGCGGATGTGAGTTGCTTCTTCACTTTCAGAAGATTCATAGGATTTATGCTGGTTGTGACCACTCTAAAACTCCAAAGTTGCGTTTATGATCACTCATTTCCTCAATATCAGTCCGATCGCACGACCGACATCACGGGCTCGGACATTGACCTGATGGCGACGAGGCGGTCTCACGTATCGGTTTATAATCAGGTTGGTGATCTTGGTTCCACAGACGACTTATCTGATATGTTCTGAGTGATTTGCTCCAGTCATAGCCGAGCAAGCTCAAGTTACATGATCAGTCAGCAAAGGTTATGGCCAGGAATCGAATTTAGCGCTTACCGGGCAGGAGTTCTATCACTATCACTGACGTGAACTACCCGTACCAAAGAGAAAAGAATAATATTCCAGGACGACGCAAATCGCTACCTGATCCCGCTGGACCTCCTGCGGCAATACACTGTGAGCTTGTTTGACTTTTTCCCTTCGATCGAGCTGCTGAATCGAAACTGGCACTACTCATTGCATTTGTGCCACTTCTGAAACCTAATAAAGTCTAAGAGCATAGTGCGAACCGGATTCGAAGTTATTTCGAAAATCGATGTTGTAGCCTGCAACTTGTAGGTCATCCACGTCAACTTCGAGGAGGTGTGCGTGCTGCACGCAAGGGTGCTGTGGATTAATAGCACTGCTGGTAAGCTTCGCCTTGAATTGTCAGAAATTAGGCCCTTATAGCTTGGTGCAGTATGTTCTAATTGTAAGAAGCTAAACGCGGGTTCTGTGGATCAATAGTACTGCTGGTAAGACTAGACCCGAATAGTCCGGAGTTAGGCCATTATAACTTGGTGCAGTATGTATTATGAAGCCAAGCGCGAGTGCTCTGGATCAACAGTACTGCTGGTAAGCTTAGCATCGAATATTCTGATTTTCGGCATTGAGTCGCCGTATGTCTAGGTGATAACTTGGAATCCAGCAAATGAACGTGAGTTTTGCGGCATGCCGGATCAGAGTAGCCTCTACTCGTATTCCTAAGGCATACTGCGTTAAAAAAACGGAACTTTGAATGGATTTAGATGTCGGCGCACTCAACCTCAAGAGGGAGAAGCTCTGCGATGAATACACGAGCACAAAGGAGTTCATTCTGAATCAGAACGGGACCATTAACGAGGATACCTATGGGAAGTGAGTGTCCAAGCTGAAATCAGATACAACTTCAACATTCCATTATATGCCTTTCGTGAAACTCAAGAGAATATGATTCGTTGCCGCAACCTCAAATAACCACAGTTACTCCCTGCTCGAATCGCTTCGGGACCTCACCCTTCTTCCACTCGGCGAGGGCACCACGCCCGCTAACTTCTCGGAGAACCTACTCTTACCGTATTTGGTGAGCAATCGATAATTGGGTGTCTATAGTTACTGATCAGAAAAAATCGATAATCGATCGATAACTGTTTCTTTCCAGGACGAAAATGGAACGATGCCCGAGACGATCCTCTTCGACTCGCCGCATGAGGTTTGGTGGTTTCGAAATTGCGTTTTGCAAACTCACTCTGTCTCTCTAACAGAGAGTATGTGAAATGAGGAGACCATTACTCGTATTTCGAACTCTAGAGGTTTGATTGCTAATTATTTACGATCGAGAACTCATTCCGCTGTTACTGCTCTTTCATTGATTCTTTCATTATTGTGCATCCACTGAAACGTAGCTCGTCGATTCAGCTCGCAGAGGAAAATGGTTTTCTCCCAAAGTGGATAGATAGGTTTCGAAAACAGATATAAATATGAGGACGAATGTGCTGATTGATTAGCATTCCTTATGGGTCGCAGACGAATGAAAAATATTTAACGGCAGCCTCGCAAAGATCCCAGATCTGAGATCGAGGTCCAACAATAATATCATTGCAGCTAGCCAAATTCGAGCTCGGCCTGAGTCCCAAGTACTTCCATCATCACAAATCAGTCGGACTGCTGCTGGCCAAAGTCTGTGGAGAGGGAAGGATCGAGGCATTGGGAAGAGGTGCGTAGCGTTGTTATTTTTTGCCGAGCCCCTCTTTTTTATTTTCCTAATTCGCATAGCTACCCCTTCCCAAGTAGTTTCCCCTTCCCTTCTTTACGCGTTTTCATTGTGGCACTGATGGTCTCTTCCATGTCTAATTCGAGAGAGTGTGGTGAAAGGAGAAATAGAAACACAAGTACTAAATCATTATTCTCAGACCTCCACGGCAAATTCGGCGAGGAGCTAGCGACACTCGGTTTCGATCCGTTAGAGATTGATCAGGTATGACAGTCAGAGAAAGAGATGAATGGATAGGTTTCACACAACTCTCAATAGCTAGTCCGGGATGTTCATTCTGATTTCTCTGGCTTATTTTCGTCCAAATAATATCGATCCAGATTACCTGACAGTTGCAATTGAGCACTTCTATTATTTCTAGCCCAGTCCATTTATCGGGCAATGGCTCGTTCAAAGTAAAGAGATTTATTTCAATTCCAGATCATCCACGGAGGCAGTAACCTCGATGATATGCTGATGGTATTCAGCAATACACAGGTGAGAACTTTGATCTTTAATCTTTGAATATCTGTCCCGATAAAGCATAAAAAGCTATGAAAAACTGAAGTTCTGGCTGAAAATAAAATCTTTTCAGCAATCCGACCAGCGTCCGTTCCCCTCGACGGCACTGCTGCCGTTTCTGAAGAGGATCAACTATGATGCGAGGTGCGTTTGTTTAGCTTCCAGTTTTTCTAGATGAGCTTCACTCCGAATACGTTTCATCACTAGTAGCAGAGATGCAACATGGACGGAAGTTGCTCGCCTTGCCGGACATCAGACTATAAAATCATTCTAATCGTCTTTTACTGCTCTGGTATTCTCCTTTTTGTTCCATCATTTCCTTTTTTCCAGATCCCCTCCGTCCTTCTACTCCAAAGAGAAGGTGATCGTGAAGACGGGGATGCACGTGCAGTCGATATCCAACTTCCAACTAACGACCATGGTCAGTCGACTACAGTAGCTTTGCCTCACCATCGGAAGCGATCGATGAATGGCTTTTCAAGAGATCTGTGGCGATTTTATTGAACGAACGCTCATAATAGTAGAGACGTGTCAGAAGTAGAACGTCCGGGGGTATAGCTCAGGGGTAGAGCGCTCGCTTTGCATGCGAGAAGTCTGGGGTTCGATTCCCCATACCTCCAGAATTATTTTGCGCTAGCTCTCGGTAAATTATTTTTCCGTGGTAAAAACTGCAGGTAATGATCGTAATCATTCCTGAAAAAAAAGTATCCCCACTCTCTCCGCCGAGGCAGTGCGACGCGAGCATCTCAGTCAAGAACCTGTTAGGAAGGATTACGATCATTACCTGTACAGTAAAATCTTCTAAATTTGGCTAGTGCAAAACGTAATGGAGGTATGGGGAATCGAACCCCAGACTTCTCGCATGCAAAGCGAGCGCTCTACCCCTGAGCTATACCCCCGAGCATTCCTCACCTGTCCGAACGCTATTGTGTGCATTATTAGGCCAATCGAGAACTATTCAAGGACTACGAGATGGATCTATGGCTTCGAATGGCGTGGAGAGATCTGAGGCTGGCCCATGGACTGAGCAAGCCCATCTTGGTCAATGAGTACACCTTCCTCAAGTGGGTTTTCAAGCCATTTTATTTAAAATGTTATCGGGGGCTCAAAGGTTGTACGATACTTGGTCAGAATAATGAGCGATGCTAGATCGAATATCGTGTATTTCAACAGTTTGTTTTTGACAACAACGATCAAGAATCAAAGATCAAAGATCACTCCAGGAAGATCTGGCGTCCCGACCCCTTCTTCACCAATGCCCGAGAGGCGACCTTCCATCGCGTGACCTACCTCAACTTCTACGTCTTCATCTTCCCCAATGGAGATGTGCTGATGGAGGTGAGTATCGACTACCGTAACCTAGTGGCATGACGAGTATCTATCGAGAACCGACCGTTTGAAAATCACATCATCTTACAAATGGAGATGAATTGAACAGGCACAAAACAGCATCACATATCGACAACGATGCGTTTATGGGTGAAATATTCACGAGCAAGAAGAAATGGTTCAGTAAAACGGAAAGCGCGTTCTTTAGGCGCGCAGCTGTTTAATTTCAATTAATACGAGGTATACGCATGTTTCACCAAGCATTCCGAGCCGTTATTTCATAGTAATCAGAATGGCCCGGCGCAGAACCAACTGAAACATTGTTCGCAGGGACTTTTCAGTTGAAGCTCACCTGTCACTGTACAACTATTCTCGGTTACCGACTCATTTTCAACGACATCGCAACAAACTTTGAGATGAAACCTCTTTCTGAGTTCTTGTAAGCGCTGAAATAGGTTTGATCGGACAATCGCAATTCATTTCGCAGAGACCATGACTCATGGTCTCTGAGAAAATGAGATACCGTAAAATTTTTACCCAACTCTGATTTTCACTCTGACTTACTGTTTTCAGAATATCAATGTTCTGGCGATTGAGATATCCGCGATATCGAGCATTAGTTATATAAAGATAATCGACTTTTTGCTTAAGCATATCGATCAATACTGGAGCCCATCTGAAACCATGAAGGCCCAGAAAGAAATTGCTGTTTCTGGGAACGCTTGGTACAACGCTTTGCGTGATAAATATCGCGCTCACAAGTGATGATGCTTCGAGCAGAAAGTTCACTGAAATTTCGAAATTATCAAACTTCAGTAGCTAGTGATTGCCTGGTTCAGCAATCTCGCACACTGTAAGTGAAAGCAAATATATTTGGTGATTTTTGATAGCTTGCAGGAGTGATTTACTGAAAAAGCTTAGCGGATTCGAAATGAGAAACATCCATGCTCACCATGCTCCTTCGCCCAAACTCTCGTTCTTCACATACAATCGATCGAATAGAAACTTGACGAGTAACTTAGGTATTTGAGTCGACATCGTCTCAGTTGAACAATAGTGCAAGTTCAGCTCAGCAATGTGATTTCCGGCACAGTCACTCACATAATTCCAGAGAATCTCATCATAATACGACGTATTCAGCCGCAATTTGTACATCTGAAACGCATTTGGAATCGTGGATCTTCGAATATGTATGCGTCAGAATGTCCGGATCACCCATTCTTTGGGTAGTTCTAATCCATTAACGACCTAGTTCCTGCGCTAATTCAACAGATCCGACTCACAGACTCATTTTCGTCCTTGAAGCGTTCGATATTCGAAAGGTGACCAGGCTGAAGTCGCAGTCTGAGTCGTAGCTCGAACATGTTCGTACAGTGTTTAGCCGTGGTGAGCCAGACATCAATGAAGTAAGGATTTGACTGAAAGATGATCACTTTTGATGCTGGAGTGTTAGATCAACAAGTTCTCGAACGAACTGCATCTCTTCTGCTTATTGGATGCGAAAAACGTCAATTGCTCGTCGACAAGATAACGAACCCCCTCAATCTCAAGCGTTTTGATGAGTGGAATGGTCTGTCTGGTGCGTGCGTGCTCATCCACACGACTGCGAAGCATGCGAGAGACCTGAAATAGTTGAAATCATTATAAATCTGACCCTGCACAACGGATCGGATTGGTAGAAGGCAGCAGTGGGAAATGGGGATAGCAGGTAGAAAATTCTCAAGGCAAACGAATACGAGTCTTACGTTTAGATAAGAACCAAGTAAGACTTAAAAACAGAGACTACAGCCAGCGAATGACGAATGTCAGCAAACAGTGAAAAATCATACCAATCTCAACACTCCCACAGTCTCCGGAGCATTGTCAATGATGGCCCAAGCGAGTTCGCAGGGCAATTGCTCCAGTGGAGCGCGATCCTCCAAAGTGTCAGGAAGTGTGTTGAGGAAGGGATGGGAGGATCCTGGTTGGCCGCGGGCTGGTCGATCAGTGGGGTTTCTCTTCCGCTTCTGATCAGCCACCATTCTCTCAAACACTTCCTTCTGACGTCTCGCGAATGATGAACTGTTGCCCATTCTAGAAGTGAGAGCTATTGAACGGTCAAAACGTGTAACGCGAAGCGTAGAGGGACGGGATAAGATGCGCGTTGTTGGAGGGGGAGGTAGTCTGGTGGAAATAGGCGAGAGACGGCAAGTAAAGCGTATGCTGATTATGCAAAAGCGCATCCAGTGGGCCCCTTTTATTAGGCCTTTCTTTGGCTTACTGCCTAAATAAATCTCTGTAAATATGTTTATGGAGGCGAAAGTTATAATAGACTGCCCTAACTAGAGAGACTGAGAGAAAATGAGGAAAACATGTGTTTTAAGTTCATTTTATTTGTTCTCTCTATTCGCTTTCGTTCTCTATTCGCTCTGTTTTTTTCACAAACAAAACTCAGATTTTTATCATTCTTTGATAGTGATAAATGAGAGAGTGGATTTACACGTAATGATTTGCACTTCAAGACAGGAGAATTTCGCAATCTCCAGGTGATGATTGAATCAGATAGAGCGCTGAAAATTGGAAACTTTATGCATTACTCTTTATGTTGCCAACCTTCATCAGAAATGTCGCATTCCTTCAGAGAAAGCTCAGATACTTTGTGCACATCGATAGCTTGCAACAACAGTTTTCTAGAAGTTCTTATTAACGATAATTTTTGTGCAGAACCGCATCATGCAAAAAATTCGGCCATGAAAAGTATACTCACGCTGTTTCCTCAGTAATCGGCATCTCTTTTGCAAGAATTCTCCTGATGCGAAAGTCCACAATCAGCTTCGAAAACACGATAGAAACCGTGTCCGTAGAGCAGTCGAACATGCCCAGCTCGTCCAATTTCCGCCCGATGCAGGCGACAACAAACTTCCAGAAGACATCATCTCGATCCATGATAAGAGTGAACTTGTAGATCTGTCAATGAAAGATTCAATAGCATGCAAACATCTTGCGAATCTTCTCTGCCGTCCCCAACCACTTGTTGTGGAACTTGCAGACGTTCAGAAACTTTTCCAAATTCAGAAACAGTTCACGATCGTATCAGTTCAACTCACAGCATAATCTCCATCCTTGAAGCGTTCGATCCGGCTGAGATACTGAGGATGATGCAACTTTAGGCGCGTCTCGAGCAGTTTTGTCTTATTCATAGAGACAGCGAGGCCGACATTAACGCAGTCAGCTCGCACATTAACCTGCATGTTATAATTGTTCCTCGTTTATTCAAATGCTGACGCTTCAACACAAACCCCTTAAAATTCCATGATCTTCACGAGTGGAATAGTTGGTGGATTGAGGGCGTGTTCGTCTACTCGAAGACGAAGCGTGCGAGAGACCTAGAACTTGCGAGCCGGATCTTCTGGATTATGGATTTCCCGGCAATGCAATATCCCCAGGGTGTCATCGTGGCCTTCGCCCCACTTCATCTCAAAACAGACGATTGAAATACTGAAACTAAGAAGTGTAGCCGGAAACTGCGACTTGTCTCCTAGTTAATGATGTTTTGAAGCAGAATGGAAACAAACATACCAATCTCAACATTTCCATAGTCTCCGGCGCGTAATCAATAATTGCCCTCACGAGTTCGCACGGCAGTTTCTCCAGAGGCGAGAGATCCTCCGAATCGGAAGGGAGAAGCTTCATGAAGGGGAGCCGATTCGAACCACGCGCGCCGAGGGGTTTCACTGGTAGTAGAGTATAAGGATTGCCACTCATTTTAAACTCCAGTTTTTCTTCAATTTCTAATTGTCGCAGTTTAGCCGCCGAGTTGCCCATGCTGGAATTATAATTGTAACTGGACTTACAATTAGGTAGTGGATCGCTTGGGCTGAACAGAAAAAAATTTGAATGACAAACAAACGAAAATCAATGGCAAGGAGGAAAAGGAGATGAGAGAAATCACACAAATGAGATGTGAAAGAGACGAGTGTCCGCAGTCGCGAAATCATACTAATCGCGTCTGCGAGAGAGCGCATCCAGAGGAAATTCAGAAAGATGATGTTCTCAGTCTCTGATTTACACGTTCACTGCTTTAGTAGTAATCGAGAACTATGAGGTAAGTATGAGAGAGGAAACCAGAAAAAATTTGCAGCTGAAATTCCATGAGCAACCGAACATTATTCGTTATAGAATCATTTTGTTCCTCTCAAAATCATTCGAAAATCCGTTTAGATGCCAATGAGAAAAAATGTAGGCATCTTCTCCTCTCAGAGAGTCAATCAAACTCTACAATTCCAGGTCCGAACCCTCCTGAAGAACTCCTGCCCTCTGCTCGTCCTTTGCAAGTACCCGCACGACTCGCAGATTTGTGGGACCAAGATCAGCTCGAGTGAGTCGATGAGATCAAAGATCTCTTTGTAGCAATAAATTATAACCTCAAGGAAATTTCTCTCAAATATTGTTTTCGATTGGGAATTTGTTATTTTCGAACACTATGAAACTTAAGCCTTAAATCGTTGATAGAATATTTTTTCAAACAGAAAATCATAGATCGAAGATGCAATGAAATTTGCAGTCGGCATCACGCAGAACAACATGGAGTTCCAGTGGTTCTCGCGGCTGACTGATGCTGTGAGGTGAGCGATCTTTGATCTTTCAGATTGATATTTGATCTCTTCGTTGAAATGAAAAGAGGACAGAAGGAAAGAATCTATTTGCTTACGTTTCATCACATCTTCATTGCATCTTATTTGTGAAATCCCACAATGAATCAATCTTCCGGTGATAGGCAGCTATCTATCACGCAAAATGAATCTAACTTATCTACCTGATTCAGCAGGATACAAATGTTTTTCAGGTTCAACAAGAACCTGCAAATGCCCGAGCTGCAGCTCACCGCCACGACCACGCAGCAGTGCAATGGACACAGAAAATCGGGTAAACCCTAAAAATAAATGACTCGAAATTACGAAAATTACGAAATTATTTGTCTCAATTGCATTACTAAATAACACTGCGTAATCCCACTCCAGATCATCTCATTTCAGGCAACTACTCCTGCATCGAGGCACTCTTTCAGTTGGACAGAAACGTACGATTCCATCTGGCTCAGGTGAACGATCGGCGATCGAATTGCAGAAAAAGGACTGATCGAATCCATCAGAACGTTATATTCACTTTTACTTGGTTAGCAACAAAACCTCGATCGCACTAGCAAAAAGACTCGTTGAAGGTTCTTAGTGAAACAATGAAACATACATCATTTTCGACTCTTCGATATTTTTCCATTGACCAGTGATGACTAAATGACTGATTGATAGTTTTATAGACATACGTCCCCACTACTCTTAGTTCACTTCCCCAAACCTTCTCAAGTGATGGAAGTTTCCTAATCAACCAACATCTTTACAGACGTACATCCCCACCGCGATGTGCGTCGTCTTCTCGTGGATCTCCGTCTGGCTGCCGGAGGAGTTCGTCGAGGGTGAGGAGGGGATCTTTGATCTTTGGTCTTTGGTCTTTGATCTTTGATCTTCGGTCCACAGGTCCATCTCAAAAACGACCGCAACTTTGCTCTTCAAGATGGATGATTTTGAAAGAGTTCCGGAGATCGATCACTTGCTGCAATTCTCGGAGCATTTGATGAGATTCTGAAACGCAACCGATCGCTCCCTTCATGCTAATACTTCCTTGAACTCTTTCCTTGAACCTGTTTGACTGCCTGTAACAAAGGTCAATCCTTACCTACTCCTTCAATCAGGCCGAATCTTCGTCTCCCTCACCGTCTTCCTCACTCTCTCCGCCGAGAACAGCTCGGCGAAGGAGGCACTGCCCAAGGTGTCGTATATCAAGGTGGGTGGTCTTTGATCTTTGGACTTTCGTCTTCGATGATTGATCCGTTTCATTTCTAACTAGTAAAAAGCATGCATAAACAGAGCCCGAATGGTGATTCATGATATTTGTTTTTTGCCCTTCGGAAAATAGTAATGATGCTCGTATCAATGAAACACTCTGAAGCAAACCTCAAATGTGCACCGTGAAGCTCATTCCAACACATCTTACCGATTGATTACCACCTTTGATCTTTGATCTTTGATCTCATCCTCCCTCTCTCAGGCGATTGACTACTGGTTCGGCTTCTCCTCCACCTTCGTCTTCCTCACAATGATGCAGGCGCTGGCGGTGATCTCGCTGGAGCACAAGTGCAGAGCGTTTGTGAGTGGTGTAGTGCGATGTTTACTAATCGTCGCCTGTCGAAATTTCGACAGCTTAGCTGATTGTTGATGTATTGGGTAGGAAATATGGTTCTCTTCTTGGAATTTGATTGGATTAAGAATTCCATTGGAATTCCAATAACTCTTCATTCCTCACACTCTCTCGCTAACAGAGCAGTCAAATCTCTTTTTCGCTTATTGGAATTCCGGAATTCCATTCCATCAAGAGAACCCTAGTAGGAAACGTGTGGGAAACGTCGCCTCACAAAATTTTGGCAGCAAATCACGTTTAGTGGCGTAGCAGTAATCATCGCCCTCTGCAGAAGAAACAGTCGGACGCGGAGATCGACAACAATCGATACCAGTCTATGATTCTGCTCCTGAAGAGCAGGAAGTACCATCGATACGCGAGGAATCTGGACTCGTTCTGCAAGGTTTGAATTCTTACTTTTGTGCAAAAAACTGCTCGGCTTCGCTAACAAACGATATTACTGACTCAAATACACTCTGTGAAACACACTTTTTTCAAAATTCAGAGCAAACAAAGTAGGAATACCGCAGAGATCAAAGATCAAGCTAGTCCTTTTCAGGTGATGTACCCGGTCATCTTCTTGATCTTTCTGATGATCTACGCTTTTGTGATTACGGAAGGTAAGGAGAGATCAAAGATCAATGATCATAGATCAGTCCAAACTCAACACAATTTGTTTATAATCAGCGATTTGCACACTCTTTTCCTCGTTCGACTCCATAATGTGATGTTCAATAGTTCAGAGATCAAAGATCAATTCCAGGAGCTGAAGACAAGTGTCTGCGCAAGGTATGGAAGCATTGAGGAACAATCGACGCAAGAAGAAATATTAATACGGGAAATATTCGAACGATAAACAATTGTGCATGAAACGTATTTATATATCGGTACATGTATCCATTTCACACATTACAGCGGCTCTTAGCTTATCTCTTTCTAGCGTTACAAATAATAAAGATGATAGGTTGGAGATCAATGTGTAACCGGTCGATCGATAGTGGATGCAGTACGCCTACAGTAAGATGAACCTTGCAATGGGATTACTGTACGGAACGAAGGGCGGTAGGCGCCTCTGCATCACTCGTAGGGTGCACTCGGGGAAGTGGTCCCTGCAATATCGATCGATACCATAGCCCAAACTATAGTCAATTATAGGTTAATGAAATTTAAAAAAAAAACTAACGAATAGCTGTTGTAGAGCGCATGTTGGGAAAACAGGTACCCGAAGAATGCTAAAATATGAGGGTTAGAAAATCGCAGAAACTCCTTACGCAGTGCAAAAAGATTCGTTTTTCAAAAATTGGGAAACGACAGAAATCAGGCGCACCAATGATCGCGAGCAGCCAGGGCTCGTCCACCAACCAAAGTGTGCGGTAGCGCGCCGACGCTGCCTCCGAAAGCACAGCACGCGTCACTCGCAGACCTGAGCCGACGTTTACCAATGCACCACACAATCAGCTGTCCTGTCAAAATGCAACAGGCGACGTTTCCCAAACCACACCACTCACCGAGCACCGCGAAGATGGTCGGCACGAACATGAGCATCGCCTGCAGGATGGAGTGGCAGGTGAGCGGGTAGCTGCAAAGGGGGTGGGGCTTAGAGGGGGCGGAGTCAAGAATGGGCGGAGTTAAGAGTGGGCGGAGTCTAACTCACTGTAGTTGATCGTTGTAGACGGCGACGGTGAATTCGTAGGATTGACGGAAGAGGATACAGAGGATGATGAACTGGAAAGTTTGTTGTTCAACCATTTCAACAGTTTCAGAATGCATGACTGTATTTTCTAACATCGCCCAGCCGCTGTCGATTGCATTCTACACGTGAAACAGATTTTCTTTAATTCTTGTCCAAACCAAACATGGAATAAGTGATAAAGGTGCACGGACAGAGTTCTGTTTTTTTGGAATTTGACGGCGACGTTTATCACATTCTAAGAACGAGTCTTTGCATGCCAGTTGATTTACCTCTAATTGAAATGCAGAGCGAGACGTGATTGTTCAACTTTATTCACTTGTCTTCACATTTACCCTCTGAAACTCACTTTATCCAGTAACCACATCGCGTCCGGATAAGAGGGAAGATGATATCGGATTCGTGAAAACCAGAGAATGAGCCGATTCTGAAGTCGACGTTTGGTAAACATCACCCACACACCACGCCACACATTCACCTCTGAGTCCTGACTGGTTACTATGGCTGGAGCTGCTTTCAAAAGCCGCATGCGTTGTCGTGGCTTACCTTTAGATCTGAGAAAGTCAACAAGCAACTTCAGTGAATCGTCAGAATGCAATCATAGAGTCAAAGAACGCGACGTTTCCCATCTCGCCACACCATGATGACTAACCGTGGTGGTGTGTCAAGGCCTCGAGTTTTCGTTCGAGTAGGAGAGGCTTTTTTAGTCGGATTCTCTGGAGGCGGCGTCAGTTGCTTGCTCTTGGTGGTCAGTGAGGCTTCATACTGTAAGAGTACGGTAGGATACTGTTCCAGATCGACTATCGATTACCTCCTTGTGCCAGCCGACCTGGCGCCAGGCCAGACAGAACACAACCGCTGCTGGTGGGACGAACCTAAACAGACGTCTCGAGTGGAAAGTAGGGTGTACGGTACCTATCAATTACTGTAGCCAACACTCACTTATTTAGTAGTAACGCGAAGATTATGATCAACGTTGCGGTACTGATGAAGCGGAATACCGCCATGATTATGGTTGATGTTCGGGTTACTGTAGATTGCTCGGAATATTGTAAGGCCGAAGAACCCATGAAGCTGCTGCCGAAAATAGGTGCTTCGAGGGGAAAACGAGACTAGAGAAAAGCGTAATGTCAAGAAATATTCATGAGAAAGGACAAGGGAGAGACACAATACTGAGGGAATGAGGAGACGGGAAGGGCAGAGAAAGAGTAGCTCATAACAACGTATGGCAACGAGTCGGGAAACCTACGACTAGTAGACTACTAGTGTATTGCAAGGTTGTTTCGTGTGAGAATGCGAAAAGTATTCAAAGTATTCCCATGATTTTTACTGGTCTTTTTCAGCATGGGAATCTGACCATGAGAAACTAGAGATGAGATTTCGGCTGGGACTCATTTTAGTGAAGAGAAAATGGAAAACAAGCAATAAATTCGAGAAAAAAAGTGAGAAAGTGAGCCAGAGTAAATTGGGAATTACGTGCGAGACAATAGTACGAAAGAGGCTCGAGAAAGGGATTTGGAGGACCTAGACAAACACAATTAAGTAGCTGACCGGCCGAACTCGATGTGCGCTTATTGAATGAGGAACCGCGACGCAAGTGCATGCGTCGCGGGCGGTCTGCTTGGTTTCTTCGCGTTTCTTTTCATCTCTCCAATCGCGTTGTTTCTCACGTTCCCAGTCATTCGGCCCGTGCTGCCAGTTGTCCAATCCACTCAGTAGGTCCTCGTTTTGTCCCCGACGAAAAACAGCCACGAATTCCCCACGGTCGACCTTTGTTTCATGATCGTTTAGTTGTCCTTATCGCGTTGATTGCATCACTGATCGCTCAAACATCGTTTTATCAGCCCACAGCCAAGGTCACGAGTTCCCAAAAACTCGTGGCCACTCTTTCTGTTGATCGGGAGTCGCATTCGCCTCTATCCTCCCCCGTATTTACCCAGTTCGCAGTCAGTTTTGCGAACTTCCTCGTTATAATCCATGTGAAATTGCCTTATTCAAGTTCCGGAGTCGTTTCTTATACGTTTTGAAGTAGTTCTTATCCTTCAGCTCGCGTCGCCGATTACCTTTCTCTCCCTTTGAATCGCTTTGTAAAACTCGTGAAACACAAACATCGCTCGTTCCACTACACTGTTCTTTCTTTTGTCGTTCCAAGTGTTTCGCTAGCCGTATAATTTTCTTTATTCATTAATTATTATGTTTAATTAACAAATTCAGATGCGACAGGTAGTGCTCCGGCCGTCGCGCGTGTTCGCCGCGCGTCTGCGCGCCTTCTCGACCGAGACCGCGACCCGACAGCCTGCCGTGCTCTTCGTGGGCAAGAATGCCGGTGCGTTATTGATTTTTGGACGTTGTTTAAAACTTATTGCATACTATATTATCTAGTTCTTTTTAAAAATGCATGATGTCCATGAAATCAGAGTTATGAGCTTTACCTGGTTTTTTTTTCTTGTTTTTGAAGCAAGAATTGCGTAAGCGTTATAGACGGATAAGGAACAAGGAATGCTTGTATTTAAAATGGTTCAATAGACAGTGTTCCGAACTTGCCAATGTGATGCGATTCTTGTTATCATGCACTCGTTGTTTATCATTCGTTGTCAAAGAACGAGTAGAATTTGTTAGATGGACAACGTCATCGTGATCAATGACGAATGTGTTTTGACAATTAATAGTAACGTTAAGCCGAAAAACGACGTGCTAAAAGATCTGAAATTATCAAAACGAGGAACTTCATTTCGATTGTGTAATAGCTGTGCCGTGATGACGCCTTATTTGCAAGAGCATTAATTAATTAAATTGCATGAATATTTATCAAATCCCTTGCAGAACAACGTCAGAACGCGCTGCTCGGCCCGTCGGCCTCCTTCCCCCTCCCCGGCGACGTCTGCCTTTCGCCCGCCGCCATCGCTGCCCAGGGAGGAGCTCCCGCCGCGAAGACGGAGAATACGGTAAGGACTACGGTACATTGTGATTATTGAGAGCGGGTATGGACACGGTGTAGTCTGAAGCCCTCCAGACTCCCGCAGAAAAGTTGAGTAAGGCATATGGCTATCGAGGATTGACTGAAATGATATGGTCAATGAAGGCTTATATTCTGTTGGACTAACACAATAACTATTTGCAGCCCCTGTCCTCCCTCCCGTCTCACTCTCTGGCCGACCTCACCTCCTACCCGGCGCTCATGAGCAGCCCCCAGAAGGCGCAGGAGAATTACCTGGCGGTTAGTCTTTTTTAAATGTTATTATTTTAGCATTTTTAACATATTGAAAAATATCTAAGAAGGCGATGAATGGATTCACAAATGATGTCAGGCCCACGAGTGAGCGGTTTCAACAATGTTATAATTGACAACAAA
Source organism: Pristionchus japonicus (assembly GCA_900490845.1). Classification (NCBI taxonomy): domain Eukaryota; kingdom Metazoa; phylum Nematoda; class Chromadorea; order Rhabditida; family Neodiplogasteridae; genus Pristionchus; species Pristionchus japonicus. Next base: position 4,227 of record LS504173.1, on the reverse strand, counting down.
CTAATTGTGAACCAATATGAGCGAGGATTCCCGTATCACAAAATCAGACCAGAACAAACCGGATGATGATAGTTTTCAATAGTTCTAGAACTGATGAGATTTAGGCAGGGAGCTGATTATGTGAGAACCTTCTTTATTTCCATAATATTATATTATTAATTGCAGGAGTTGGCACCGTCCGACCTCTCCGTCGAGATGGTCGCGCAGCCGTGCCCCAAGCTGATGCAGCGAGGTATAGTTTAATTTTTGAATTGGCGCCTTTTATTTTGGATTTATTGCGATCCTGTAGAAATTCGAACAATGTTTTGACTTTTTGGGAACTACGAAGATTGTGGCTGTGGTGGAGTTACCGGTAGGGATGTGTTCCGGATTTAGTAATACTTCTGAGTCTCCGATCGCGAATCAGCGCAAAATGTGTCCAGGTGGGTTTTGGCTGTGGCATGTTTACTAATGATGGCAGGCCTTGCTTTGGCAATGGACTCAGGGACGGCGATGTAGAAAAAGAACAATTCCACAAACTAGACATTGTCAGACCTGAACCAACTCTTCCCCGGCATGAACATCGCATTTTTAGTCTTTCAAGAAACCTTGCAATTAGTAACGAGATTCTGAGATTCAAGCGCGTCGAGGATTCCCAGTTCTCCGTCCTTTTTTTGGCGTTCCTTTCATTGAAATCTATCCAATCTAAAAAGTGCAGACCTGAACCGACTCTTCCCGGGCATGAACATCGCGGCGTCGAACGTGACCGTGCTCAACCTCGCCCAGCAGACGGAGTACGATCAGGTGATTATTGATTGATTCTTTAGATTATTGATTAGGGACCTGTGGTGGTACGGTAGCAGCGTGTCCAGCAGACAGTATGCGATCAGCAGTGGTGATTTCTTATTGAGGAGGTGTATTAATGCACTGAAGGTTGATGAACAACTGCAATAATTCATTGACTCTGAAAATGAAAAAAAAAATTGCAAGAAATAATCAAACAAAGAAATAAGGGAATCTTCCCGGCATTAAGCGGCTGCATGAGATGGTTAGGTGGCCTAGGAAATTGTCAATGCTGATTATACCGATACATTTTTCCCAATCACGCATTCAAAAACTCTTGCAAGAAGCACCTTCTGTTGCCCTGATGCTCTTTTTTTGTTAAGCCAACCACTATTCAATTATCTCAATTCGCATTGCAGAAGGCGTGGTCGCCGGAGATGGAGACGGAGCGCGACACGCTGACGGCGTCGGTCAGATTATTTAACTTTAATCATTTAAAATGCATTTTTTTGCTTTTAAAAATACAGAATATGGGTTTTAAAAAACCCCGTGCTGTTTGTAGTGGTTGGGGAAATAAATATGTTTGGACCGAGATGGAGTAAATTTGTTGTTTCAACGCTAGTATTAGGGTAGTTCCAGGTTGCAATTTTTTTTTCTGTTTGTCCTTGAATAATTTAAATGGCAAATTTCGGTTGCCGAAATTCTTGATATACTCGTGGCCTTCTTGGTTCGGCAATTAGAGTACGCTTTTCGCTTCAACAATTTATTAATTGCAGTTCATCTCTGCGGCCTCCTCGATCTGCTCGACGCTGCAGCGCTGCGGGTACTGGGCGGACTTCGTCGACCCGGCATCGGGTGAGGTCTTACGGTACTTATTAGGGAGTACGGTAGATTACTGTACCTGTGTGATTGTGAAAAAAACGTAAATTGCGTAGTAACGTAAGTGGAAGGGTACTGGGCGGACTTCGTCTACCCCGCATCGGGTGAGTACTGCATTGGGTTACGATAGAATGCAAGTTATTACCGATCCCGCGTCGGCTCAGTCTGATGAGGTTGCGGTGGATTATGCGCAATTGTGATGGGGCGCAGCTGTAGCTTGCTCAATTCGATGATTTATTTTGAATATTTATCAATATTAATTCATTGGCAGGCCGTCCGTACCTGGGCAAGTTCGTGAACACGTCGCTGTTCGAGACGGACGACGCGTACAGGAAGATGGGCTTCCGCATCGAGGACATGGGCTGCTGCAAGGTACGGTGGGGGTACTGTAGTTGGGGTTACGGTAGCTGTATTTTATTTTGCGTTACGGTAGGCAAGGTGTAAGTGCGGTAGAGGACGAATTGGAAGGGCGAAAGATGGGCTTCCGCATCGCTGCTGCAAGGTACGGTAGGGCGTACTGTAGCTGGGGTTACGGTAGGCGAGATGTGAGGGCAGTAGAGGACGAGGGGGGAGGGGTGCGAAAGATGGGCTTCCGCATCGAGGACATGGGCTGCTGCAAGGTACTGTAGTTGGGGTTACGGTAGGCGATATGGTAAGATGGTGCACTGTATGGGTACGGTAGTCTAAAGGTGTTGACGGAATGCTTCGGTACCATAAGGTATGTAAACCTACGGCAACTTCGGGCTGTCATTTCATTTTTCCAAACTATGTGAACTCATGTATCACTTTCATTAGATACACCGGTTCTCTGCGTAGTTCTGATTACACTCGATGATCGATGAAGGAAATTTGTTCTAAAATATCATTCACCATCTCTTCTATGGTTGCACGAGTACTAGGTGAAGCTGTTCTACCAGTTGCTTTATCTTCACCTTTCTCTGCAGGTGCTGCAGCACGCGACGTGGGGCTCGCGCGCCTTCGTCGGCACCATCTTCACGGACGCGCCCGTCGAATCGCAGATTGTGCGCGACATGATCGCGAAGCTGCGCGACGAGTAGGCCACGCCCCCTCCCTCTAGACCACGCCCATCTGTACAGTTGACATCCCGATATTCGCCCCTCTCGTAGCATACTAGTATTCGCCCCCTTTGACTCTCTCAGTGCAGCCCCATTTGGAATACAAAAAGATTACGGTAGTAGAATGAATCTAAGAGTACGACTTGCCCCACGCCCGACGATTGTTTGACTATGGTTCGATCGATAAATGCTAACTAATGTTATTACGGTAGTTTTCCAGGGGTATTGATTGGAATCTTGGGAAAGGAAGAACGAGAGACAAAAAGGTGCTCCACAGCCTGTCAGAGTGGATTTTTCGCGGCGCTCTCATTCTCGCTCGCTAATCCCTCCCGCTCATTCTCCATCCCTCCCTCGCGTGGTGAGCTGGGTGGAATGAAAGAAATTCGAGAGTGAACCTAGGGACCACCACGTGATATGCAAATGATGAATGCATGACCCATGAACTATTCCAATTTGTTAATCAGTCATATAGAAACATTTTTTGTTCGTGGAAGACCATCCGAAATCCAATGGTTTTCGAGATATTTGCATTTAACAAAAAATCAGTTGTCGATAACGAGAGACTACAAACTACAAAAGCCCTATAAAAATTGTTCTAGACGAGGGCCGCGACTTCTGTAAGTTCCCAGTGATAGACTAAGGTAACGGGCACAACATATCCGAAAATCAGCCGATTCCATGGGCGTCCACGAGTTTTATAAGAGATCAAAGATCATTTTCGTAGTCAAACTTTGAACTCACATAACTTTCTTGGACGACCGCAGAATTGGCTGATTTTCGAATATGTTATGCGCGGTACCTTAGTCTACAACCGGAAACTTTCAAAAGTCGCGGCCTCCTTCTTGATCTCTACCGAGAGCGTTTCAAAGATTGATTATTCAAGTTCAATTAGCATTTTTGATACATTATCGAGCACAGAAAACGTGGACGCCCGTAGATTTGTCTCAAACTTCGAGCAAAGTTGACTGACATGGTGTATTAAACCCCTGAGAAGTCAGAACACGCGGCCTTTCAACCCCCTTTGAGTTGTTGGACATTGCGTGCGCCCTATCCGATCGGAGAGGGATGGTGGTCCCTAGAGTGAACCACATGAAACTTACATCATAACTTCATGCTTGGAATCAATAATGCAAATTTGTGATAGCAACCCTCACTATTAATGGGTAGGCAACTCTCCATGTTGTTTTGAACAATTTAGGACGCTTTACGCATTCGCTAGACTCATAAGTTGATTTTTCATCGTTTTGTGCAGCTCCCAACCCAAAGATCTACCCTTCAACTTGAAACAAACTCCATGACCCATATTATTTCTTAGGTTCTGTCAGGCATGCCCACAGTCTGATGGCGGCCGATTTTCGATAAAACTTTTAATATTTAAACAAATTGAGTTTATATGTCTTTTTAAGCAGTTTTTCGAGTTTTATTCGAACCTGAAAATATTTATCGAAAATCGGCCGCCATCAGACTGTGGGCATGCCTGACACGAGCTAGAAAATAATGTGGGTCATGG
>LS504161.1:259860-309056 GCA_900490845.1 Pristionchus japonicus | reverse complement strand
GTGAAAAATCTCTGAAGCGACCACCTTTGACCAGCTGTAAGTCGAGAATGAAATTTTTTTAAAATACATCCAAATCGGTTTTGAAAAGAGCATCCTTCAGGCTATTCATAGTGCATTTTGGGGACCCGTGGGAGCAACTTTTGCCATACCGCCGCGGGGGCTGAAAAATGGGTGATTCTATCGCGATTCGTCTCATATTATCTTTTAGGCAAAACGGTTCGTCGTGCGTATTCCAATCGTTATCGAACCTGGTGATAAACTTTCACGAGATCAATTCGTGAGATTCTTCTCGGAATAGCAAAAAAAAACCTTGAAATAGCTCTGCGAACTTCGTCATCCATGAGGTTTCCGTTTGCTCTTTACTTGATATCACGAGTTTATTGCGCGGATTAACTGTTAGCTCTCGATTGATCAAACACTCTGATAAACTATCTCCGATAACTCTGCCTCTGATACCTTCGCCTACCTACGCAAGTCAGTTCTCTAACTGAACTTGGGAAGATCAGGTGCATCATTTCACTCTTCTACACTTACTTTCCGTCTATTCTCCGTATTCATATCACATCATTCATCTTATACGCGCTTGAACTTAGCTCTCGAATCAGTAACGCCTGGCGAGTGTGCAGAAGGGAGTTCTTCTCAGTATACCTCCAACCTCTGTCCCCGCTTCATCCATTCCCATTTTCTCATTTCCTCATTGCCCTCATCTTGTCACAACTGATCTTCCCGGATAATCACACTAGACTGTTCACTGATTCTCTTGCTCTTCGCGCTCACTTCACCTCCAACCTCTGCTCATCATCCGATTCCGGTTGGCAGAGGAGTCAGTTGAGTGAATGAAGCAAAGCTCGGAGGTGATAAGCTCGCGGATGCAAACAGTCATTGCTCCGCCTAGCGAGCGCCTGTCTCTCCTCATCTTGCGCACTCCATCGCGACATCTAGCAAGCTAAGGAGCAGAGAGAACGGAGAGAACTGCCCTTCATCCGTCTCAGTTCGTCTCTAGCCAATCCTTGTGCACTCTTGCGCCATCTGACTGACGACATATCACGCGAAAGTGAGAGAGCCTCGCTCTGTTTCTCTTCTGTCTCTCGATTCCGAAGGTTCCTCGTCCGTCTCTTTGTTCTTCTACTCGCGTGAGCCTGAAAGCTGAGAAGGAAGAGGAGTTTGAGACGATCGTTCGCGATTCGGCAGTTGGTCTCATTCTGAGTGCAACGTTCTTCACTATTCTGAACCATTTTGTCTTTTTGAAATGCTTGCATGCCATGAGAACTCATGCTTCCTGTTGCAATGCATACTTTTTTTTTCTAGGCAAGTCATGTGATGGGGAAAGATACGAATACCTCCCGATTCATTATCAATTTCATTCCATCGCTCTTGAGTAGTGCTTCGTTCACTAAATTTTTGTAACTATGCGTATCCCCTTCTCACTTCCTCCCCACTCATCTTGATCGCGATGTTCCCTTCCTCACGCCGCTTTTTCTCGCCCCAGGGAGATCACATTGCGCGTGTAGTTTGAAGAACCCCACGCCATCCACTCGAGAAGAGAGAAGAGACCACTCGGATTGAGAGGAAAACCAGTGAATGATGATACTTCCTGGCATGTTCTCACTGTTCATCTAGTTAGCGGTTATGTGACCACAGATCGGCACAGTGTAGCTCGGCCTGAACATTCATTGACTATTAATTCATCACTTCTCCCTGAGAAAATGATACCCCGCGTACAATGTTCATGTGTTCAGTTGCGGTGATCGATGATCAGAACGATTCTCTCAAGCTAAACGAACATACCTCTCCTTCCTTCGTTCCCATCGTTTCCCTGATCACCCCATCCTGGCGGGCATTTCGATGGATGTTTAGCCATTTCCTCTCTATCTCTCGCCTCCTTCCCTTTGTCGCCCCTCTGTTTTGCCAAGCTTCGCCTGTGTGATCAGGCGGTGTAGAGGGGATGTCAGAGGCGAGATCAGTTGATATCGTTGCGAGTTGAATTGTTTTGCCTCTTTCTAGCTATGCCAGATTGTTGTACACATATCTGTGCCTGTTTTCAAATGAAACTACGCCGTTTGCCAGAACGTTCAAAATTATTTACATACTATTCATTCCGAAACTTCGTATATATTTTCGCGACACTTTTAACATTCGTGAAACATATCTCATCAAATTTCATCGCGAACATTGCAGGCAATGCCGGACAGCGATCTGGTCTCGGATCAGTTCGAGTATTCGACGGGCGAGCCGCGCCCTCCTCCATCGGTCAAATACGACGTTCCGCCAGTGGTGAGTATCTTTCTCATTTTATACGAGTTCCGCTCTCATTTCTGTGAAAAACTCAGAATATTTATGAAAACAACTTGTACCGCATATTGCGAAATGGAGTGAGAGAAAAAGTGTTCAATTTTATGTCGAGGACGAGTACGCCGTCCTGCGCAAGACGCCCGACATCGTCGAGACGGAGCTCGTTATCGAACAAGTGAGGCAGGAGATCGTGGATGAGGTCAGATTTTGAATCTAAAAATCTGTTTTGAATCCTTCGTTTAGATCGGGAATTGCCAGCTTTAGTTGTTCTCAATTATTGATGGGACTGCTCGATGAAAACAATCCCTTCCGCTGTTTGCAAATAATCTTAGCTAGAATCGTCATACGATTGATACGGGCAAATTGATCGATAGATTATCGATCGTTTTATCGCATTAAAAGCCATGTCTTAATTCGAAAGATGTCTTCGCATCTTGTTACAGGAAGAGGACAAGCTCGACCAGTCCGTGTCCATCGAGATCGCCAGCGATGAGTTCGAGGAGGAAGTGTGAGTGATATTGTCTCGCACGGCCTTTCTTTGGGCCGAAACAACTCTAAAAGCGTTATGATTCCTCGATGACGCCCGCAATCAACTGATTCCTCTGAATCAGATAATTCTTGCGAAACCATCTGCCGTCATGATCAGTATCGGTCCAAACTGAGTTACTTCCTCAACAAATCTCAGTTTGCGAAAAGCATTTGCATACTCGAGTAAGCAGGCATTGTTTCAGCAACCTTTATCCTCTACTACTTCACCTCGCGCAGTTAGTGTTTACTTTTCACATTTCGCCAGTGCCCAGAGAGAGTGAATCATTCTCTCCTCACTTCTCACCTCTCGGAAACTTTCTTCCAACCACTCTTTCCATCCGTTTCTCTATCGTCGCCGCGCGCAAGCTATTTCTCCGTTCCGATCGGTGTCTAGGAATTTCATACAGCTGCAGAACTTCTGGGCTTTATCCAGAACAGTTTTTACCTGTATTTCCGGCAGTATCCTTTATTTTCTTCGGGTGTCAACGTACTGATGAAAATAACGCTCTCGGGACTAGCATACCTGGCTATTTTTCAGCTCTTGAACCGTTGTTAGAGAAGGCATCGCTAATCTACCTTGAGATTATGAGGGTTATTATCCCGAATGGGACGGGAAGTCTGACCTACATCCCGATCCGGCGGATACTCGGCAAAGAGGGTATAATCATTGAAAGTGCATTGCAGTCACCTTTCTTTCCTCCTATTCACCCTATCACATGTCGTAGTTTTTCCACCGCGCGCCGATCTCTAATGAAAGCAAAAGCGATTAAGTGAGTGAAAGAGAAACAGTGACAAGTAATCTATCTCTCCCTACTCTTGTAATGATCCCTGCGCGCTCTCTTTCCTCCCTCTCCTCTCTTCGCCAAAATATCCCCTCTCCACCCCTTCTTTGGGCGGATTCGATTCGTTTTGTCAATCTCCCTACTTGATCCGACTCTGACCGAGTTAGTTGCTCCACGCATGCTCCCGGGCTACTACCGCTACCAGTATGGGTGAGAATCTCAGAAAGGTGTCCAAAAGTTGAGCCGAAGTGCGTGAGACAAGTTAGATGTTTGCGGATGTCAGTCAGTCTAACGCGAAAAGTGAGAGGAGGGCTATTCAGTTACCCTCTCAGAGATTCGCGCGCGCTCTGTTTTGACTCAGGAATCACGTGGTGTCTACAGAAAAAGCGACAACAACTCTGTGCATTTCACCGTTCTGCCGATCTCTACTTCAGTTTTCAGACCCTGAAACATACGACAAACTAAAATCATCATTTAGCAATCCGCTTGTCGCTCCGAACGGTCATATACGATAACTCGAACAAGTTCCCGCTTCTCTAGTCAGTTCATCGCTTCCTAACCGATCTCTCATTAATTCCGTCCCGCTCCACATTCTCAATACTTTCTATTGAACTCAATACGATTGCGATTCATACCTTGAGCTAAGCGAAATTCTCTCACACAAACGATATCACCCGAATTTCTTTGTCTACAATTTCCAGAAGGTCTGTGAGAGACTCTGTGACAAGTGCAAAAAGCGAAAGTAGCAGAGATCACCAGTTTAGGGCGATCAGGGCATATTCCTACGAAAACGATGCCACTTGAACTTGAACTCCGTTTTCCCAGAAGGTCGGCGAGAGATACCTGGATTGAGGGAATGAAAAGAGAAAGAGAGACCGTTTGCACTCACTCGAGCATGGATTGAACACAAACATACCACCTGTGCGCAAGCGATCCGATCGAGGGCAGGCATGATTTACTCTCACCAATCTACATGCTATCTAGCTCTGCCTAACCGGCGAGAGAGACTGGGTAATCTAGAAATCGGGAGAGGGAAATCATAGCTTGGGGCATACTCTGATTCTCCTCATTCCTCTTGTTCTCTAGTCATGCGAGGCTCTAAAAAGAGGACGAGAAAAGAGAGAGTCAGATCATTCCTCTGGGTGGGAAGAGCGAACAGAGGCATATTTATTGCCAGATGCAATCGACCGAGAGAATGGAAGATAGAGAGGAGCGCGCCTTTATTGGCTTTATCGCTTTGATCGGCGCGCGCTTCGAACGGATTTCGTACAGCTGGGTGTTCGCCGCTTAACGCAATTTTGAAGTAATCTGTCTGATTTCCGATCTGATATGATTTTCCAAACGAAGCGCTCAAATTTCTCACTCATGATTCACAGCTTTGGCAAACTTCACTTTTCTCTTACTCACTCTTTCTGTGTCCATGATACCATTAGATTTCGAATAGTTAAAAGTTCCTCTTGGAGCATATCTCTAGCTTATTTTGACAAGGACTTTCATCACTGCAGGATGCCATCGCCCTCAGGCCGTGATCGGCGGTGCTGCGCGACCGCCCTCGAGGCCGTCAGCAAGAATCACGTCGGCTGTCTGAGTGGAATGGCGTCGGAGGGAGGCGCGGAGAGGAGTGGCACACGTGAGTACTTTACCTCTTTCCGATGCGAGCAACTTATTGTTGATCGTAACCATCAAAGGAAGAAATTGTTACTTGAACGCTCCAGTAAACACCTATTGCTCCCTGAACACTGAGAGTGGGGCGATAATTGCGTCATTGCTTAGTGCCAGCGTAAATATTTTAGCACGTCATGAATCATGGCCATGCTCTCCTATATATATGAGGAAAACATACTTGGCAAACCAGACATTTTCAGTAGAAATCGAGCGCCGTCTTCTCGCTTCCGACCTCAACGGAGAGACTGCACTCCATCTGGCTGTGAGGGAGGGCGATGAGGAGATGGCTAAGTGAGTTGGCATGTGTAATTGAGATTATTGCTTCAACGATTGAATAGTTTGCTGCAATAAACCGAACTTTATTGTTCCTTCTCCCAAAGTTGTGATACTCTTGTGAAAGATATCTTAGAGTAGTATACCGCAGTGATACGTCGTATCCGCGTAGCGAAGGATCAGTATGACTCCAATTGAGAGTATCATTCACTCAGCGAGCAAGCGCATCGGTGGTACGGGTAGTTCAGTGGTAGAACACCTGCCCGGTAAGCGGAAGCCCCGGGTTCGATCCCCGGTCCGTGCCATAACCTTTGCTGTCTTGCAATGATCCTTAGAGTAGTAAATGTTTCGCGAATTCCTTTGTTCCATTGCTCTCAGAAAGTCCAGATTCCTGTGTAATGTGATGTCCTTTTATGGTAGCTAGACAGAGAAAGTTGAGAAGATTCCTCGCATTTTTGTCTCTGTTTGTCGCCTTCTCGTCTTCCTTTTGTTTCCCAGTTTCCTCTCATTTCATGGAGATCCGCCTACATGGGCTAGACGCTTCTATAGATCTTAGAATGTCACTGACTTTCAATCCTCAATGCCCTTTGTTCGCTCTTACCGTTACAAACATTGAATGTCCTCATAGCTACATTAGACGAACAATCGATGGTTTTCCCCTAATTTTCAGCCTTTCGTTGCTCGTCCCTTCTGATTGATTCCAATGCGCAACGCACTTCCTATTGTCTTCTCCTCGCTTCATTTGCCTAGTCATTGATCCTGCTGATTACTTTGCGCAGAGTGTGCATGATTCCGAGAGACTCTATCTACTTCGCCCGCTCTCTCGCCCTCTCTAACCAGTGAGAGTCAGAAAATACAAGAGATCGGAAGAGAAGAAAGAAGCCGGGTAAACAATCACTGTGTCTACTCGCAAGAGAGTGAGCTAGGGAGAAAGGAGTAAGGGGATTGGGGAGAGAGGAGGGGGTCAGAGAGGGGAATGAGTGGAGTTGAGGAGAATCCAGTTTTTGGCGAATCTAGTGATCCTTTTGATAGTCGGATTCCAACTGATTAGATCAGTAATATCAGTTCCGCATTTGTCTGAATTTCTGCCTCAGCAAATACCTACTACGCCTCAGCTCTAATGACACATTCATGGTTGTTGCGTAACGAGGATCTCTATGTAACTAGACTCATTGGCCGCATTAGCTGCTAATCTTGCGTGTTGTTGCGATGACTATTACTTGCTTTGTGGATGCAGTTTCTCTCTCTCAGTGGGCTCATAATTAATGCATGCCACTATATCTGGGATTCTTCCTCGCGCCAACTCTCGCTTTTCCTTACTTCTTCAGTGTTTTCTCTTTCCTCATCTCTTGAAACAATCTTTGTGCAAGCACATTCTCCCCAGAAGACAAGATATCCTGTGCATTCCGGCTTCTCAAACAGTTTTCCTCATAGATTACTGCTATCTCTCAGCGCTCAGTAATTGTTGATGAGTCTTTTTCCTTTTTATCTTGTTGTTTGTCTCTTCAGAGCTTTTTTTCATTCTTACACATTCTCCTACTCAGACTGCTGCTCTCCCTGGCGCCCTCACTGCGCGAGCGTCAATCACTCTCGGGCGAGACTGCAGTGCTACTAGCAGCTGCCATGGGACGACAGGTAACTATTTTTATCAATTTCTTCATGGGTTGTCAGATTTTGCCGATGATCAAACCTAAACATTGCAGAAAATGCTCAACGAACTCCTTTCTGGCGACGACGCGATCAGAACGGCCGTGCTCACGTGAGTCACCTCTCATTCGCGAAAAAAAAACGAGAAAGTGTTCACATTTCGGATGAGGATTACGCGATTGCTCGTTGGTTTATTCAGTTGTGCAGAAGGAATTTAACACTCCTTTGCAGTGACGTCGTATTTTCAGATATTTTGGGGGTATTTTTTGCAAAAAAATGACCTTTGCAGTGACGTCAACGGCACGTCTGTCCTCATGGCCGCAGTGGTCAGAGGAGACAACGCGATGGCCAATGATCTACTAAAGAAGTGCGTGTTTGCATACAACTCGGGTATTCTGTGACCGGGTTGTGCTCGACTTGAAGTATTTCCTCACAGTATCGAACATTACAAGTTCTAACGTTGTTAGGGCTTCAGTGAAAAACCATCGTTCAGGTTCGGCCGTCACCTGCTCATGCTGCCCAACCGCTCTTTGATGCTACCAGTGCACGTGGCTGCTGCTCAAGGTTAGCAACTTCTTAATTTTAACAAAGTCGACCTAGATCAGACGTTATTGTACTTGCTATCGAAAGTAAGATCAGGACTCGTTTCGAAATGGTAAGATAATGATTGCAGGCAACGTGGACTTCCTCAAGGCGGCAGGCAAGGTCGAGCAGGCTGTCGTGCACTGCAGGGACGAGTTCGGTAAGATTTTTGAAATCAGTTTACTGAAGGCTTTCTGCCTCAGAAGAGTCATTGAAGATGCTCTTAGGGTACTTGTGGAACATCCACACCGACCACCAACCCCGCGTTAGGCAATCAAATTTATAGAATGACTGAAACATAACCATTCTTCCGGGGAGCTTCACAAGTGCCGATGTTTTTAGGTGACTTGCGCTTGAGTTGAACAGGAATACCTCTGTTCTATTCCCATATTCTGAATTTGTTTCTTCAGGTTGCACTCCCGCCCTGTACGCCGTGCAGGGAGGCTGCCTGACCACTCTAAGATTTTTGGTGGAGAAGGGCAAGGCATCGCTGCATGCGGCGAATAACAAGGGTAGGCCATTTCCCTTTACTTGACTAAAAAAAATCGAAAATATGATTCAGGAATGTCGTTGCTCCATGTCGCCTGCATCGCTGGCCATGACAACATCGTGAGGTGAGTGAGAATCTCTCGGATTGGAACGTCAAATTCCGAATCCTGAGCTATGAAAACTTTTCAGATACCTCCTCGCCAAGATGGGCACAAGCGCAGTTACTACGATGACTAAGGACCACGCGAATGCGGTGCATTGCGCTTCATGTGAGTGTGTTTCTTTCGCAAGTGCACCCATCTGTGCCGACATCGAGACTTGCACGCATCGCCTCTCAAGAGGAACTAATTAGTCTCCTTTCAGTCGCTGGTCGCACGCTCGTTCTCTCCATGCTCCTTGGTTGCTTCGCAAAGAGGAAAAGGAAGGAGGTAATTGCATTTGTTGACCTCAGAAAATTTGTTCGTCCTCAAAACGTGGTCAGTTCACTCATCGGTTTTGGCAAGTTGCTCTTCTGTTTCGCACTATGTCGTACTTTGAATGGAGAATGTGCAGTTCCTTGTTGATTATTCGCAGAACTATGCATTTCCCAAGCTCATTGTCGATAGAATAATTAGTCGTTTGTTCTGGCATTCACAATTAGCGCAAAGCGAAGATCACTTTGAGTGCATTAGGGGAAGGGTTCCTTTTCTTCACAAAATTGTGTTGCGAAGACCTTTAGAACGTTCAAAGACTAATTGAAAGCAGCCACAGCCAACAAACACTTTAGTTTCGAGCGAACATTGAATTCAGATAAGGGAAGAATTGAAAATATTATTCCAGGTACTGGCGGCGCGCGATTCTCGCGGCAACACAGCCCTCCATCTCGCCGCCATCGGCAACTACGTTGACACTGCACTCTTCCTGGTATGACAATTGTGCTCTCAGTAGATTTTTCAATAGTTATATATGCTTGCTGGCAATGAAAATGGCTTCAATTGCTTAAGGTGGAAGCGGGCGCCGAGCCGGCCCTGCTCAACCTGCAGCACCAGACTGCGCGCGAGGTCGCCCTGATCAGAGGACACGGCAGTCTGGCGGGAGTGCTCGCTGGAGCCAAAGGTGTGTTTCCCTTTCCTCTAAAGTTCAAAACACGGGTCGTAGTCTCTTCGTTTCGCATACCCGTATTTCGAATCCCACTATCCATGTTATTACGTCTGGTTATCTGAAAGTTTTGCCCAAAAATGGACCAGATTGCACGGAAAATGAAAGTTTTTCAGCCGGCAAGTCGAAGAAGCGCCGCTCACTGGCCATTCCCACTCCTCCGCCTGCATTGATTGCCAGTCAGTCGAGGTCGATGCACGATCTGAGCAACGGCGGCAATGGGTGAGCATGTATCCCTTATTTGCCTCAGATTAGTCACTTCCGCATCAATTGTAGAAGCAGATGAACAGAACACTGAATTTGCTCGAAGGACAGTGAATGGTGCACTTTTCTAGTGCATAATCTCTAAGTAGATTATGTCGGGCCATCGAAAGAATCAGCAAACAAACCGTGACCACTGTTCACTCTCAGTTCCGTCGTTCTGGTCCGTCCGATGCCTCACCCGTCCGAGCTCTACGGTCATCTCGCAGAGGACGCGCGCATAGTGCAAACGCACAGCCCCAGCCACTACTTCCCGTCGGCAGATCGGTGAGCTAACCTTATTCAGTTGCTCATACTTGACGAAACTCGTGCAGAAGAGTTTCATAAACAGGACTTTTTTGTGCTGTTAATGCTCATCATGAAGAACGTTTCAGACGCTCTCCGTATTTCTACTCGCCGATGCGAGTGCAGATCGCGGGCCAGCCACGTGCGCCATCCTCGATGGACAGCTATGCACAGACGTATGCTTTCACCCTTTGAAAATTGTACAGATTTCATAAATCTAACCTCAAAACTTCTGCAGAAATGCACCGAAAATTGTCCCCAGGCGCATAGACTTCTTCGATCTTCATGCGAAACGAGTCCCAACTACTTCCCTCCGCGAATTTGCTATTACTTTCATTACGCTCTTCTCATGAAACGCTACCACCAGACGCTCATAAATTTATGATGCTTCCAATTGAGCATCCCCTGAAAAGGATGCGCCTGAAGTATGAGCTCGGAAACTAGACTGCACCCAGAAATATTAATATTCTCGTGAGCACTTCCCTCTACTCATTATCTGAGGATTCCTGGAACGTGCGAATATTACATGTGTCCAGAGGGCGGGTGCATATTAGGGAAGCCTGTCTGTTATTTTCACCTTTTCTCACGATATCACTGTCCGGAAGATGAAAGCGATTGGAATGTAACGAGCGATTGAATGGCCTCACTGTGTATTAGCCGAGTAGTTCACTGATTATCACAGAAGAAGAGAGATAAGATCTCAGAGACCATTTGCAGAAGCCCCGTCCCCGCACGTCTGCTTATGATGAAGACCTCGCCTCGCTCCCCTAATGCACTGAGCAGTGGCTACTCGTCGGCCGGAGAAAGCCATGAACCGAAGTGAGATCAGTTAGGGTCCCACAAAATATGTTAATTCTGAGCAAAATTGCATATTCAGTTTCTAATGAGCATCCCCGGGAAACGTGCTAAATGGAAATGTGAACGAATGAGTTTTGCAGTAAATTCATGATTTGTAGACCCGAGCTGACCAAGAGACACCTCGACTACGTCGAGACTTCGAGTGATGATGAGGTAGATTCGTCCATTTTCGAAATGAGAACTAGACAACAAATTCAAAATTCAGGGCTCTCGCCGTGACGGAACCGTGCAGACTGACGTGGATGAGCTGAGGGAGAACATCAAGGTACGCATTTCAAAACCCTAAAACATTCGCAATGGAGAGGCGCAGAGGAGCTTGTATCTTCATTTTTCCTGCCCTCGTGGCATTGAATCTCCATATGTTCCCAAAATCCTTGCTGAATGTGTAGACAACCTGTGTAGACAACAGCCCCTTCGCTTGCCAACTCAGGCCCGATTCCTCCTCTGTTTGGTAGTTTTAACGTTGATTCCAGCACATCGACGACGTCACGTGGATGTCGGAAGGTCTCAACGCGGTCGACGCCCTCGACAGAGTGCTTAAAGAGGTGGCTGAGACGGAGGACGAGGACGAGGAGGAACACACTGTCATTAGATGCTGATTGATTAGTCGTTCCTGACCCCACCATTAATTTTCCCCGTTTCATGTAGTTTTCTAACTAAGTATGCACTCAACCAGAAATTGAGTAGAAACCCTGTATCAACAGTAATACCAGTGTGTTAATATTACCCCCCCCCCACAAGTATGTGTACTGACCCCCGAATGACAGAATGTCACAGACAACCCAATTATCGCTATGAGCTTCCGATTAACTAGGCATATATTCCCCGTTTTCACCAAGATTCTACTTACCCAGTGTAGTTGCAAGAGGAGTGCGGAAGGGTGGATTCTCTCGTGTGGTAATACTCTTGCGTTTCTCTAACCACTGGAGGGATTATTCCCCTCCGTGCTCTCTTGCAAGTGTAAATCCTGCTTGCTGCTGAATAATTGCATATCATCTGACGTCGGCATTTCCTAGAGCACTTACACCTTCATATTCCACTGCATTTATACGCCACCAACAGATCAAAAGTTATGTATGTGTGTTTCCTTCCTCTTGTTATTGCTTCCCCCCGCCTCTGCACAAATGATAAATGTAATGTACATACAAAATGCCACGTAGAGTGAGTGAACAAGCACAATCTGAGCCCCATAGATGATCGTAGATGACTCGAGAAATACGACTCTACACAACATTAGTTTGTCATTATACAGCAGTTTTGCGTCAAACACTCATTTTCCTCAGCAATATGACGCCTTTTTGAACAGACAGCAATCAGAGTTAGAAATCTGATTTGCAGATAATCTAATGGTCTTGAAGGAATGATTAATGGCGCTCATTGAACGTTTCCGCGCGCAAAACCCAAAGAAACCCGTCACATTTAGCATAAGTTATGAGTCTGGGAGTCACTGACGAACTTCGGAAGAGAAATGCGTATTTCAGTTCCCTTCACTGACGGCTACGGACCTCGCGCCAGAAACGACGCTGCTCGACGAACTCAAGAGCAAGCTACGAGCGCTGAAAAGGCGCCGAGTAGCGCCGGAGCCACCTGTGATCCCAGTTGCGGCGCCGGAGCCGCTAGTTATCCCGACGATGGCACTAGAGAGTGTGAAGAAACCGCCTGTGCGAGCAGAGAAGACTAGGGTGATTTGTGAAGTGGCTGGTATGGCCTTGGAACCACCTGGGATTCCAACGAAGACACTAAATGCCGCCAACAAGGCGCAAGCGCCAGCGCCTCCGCCCATTCTCAAGATCACTCCGCCTCCTGAGTCACCTCAGACGGAGTTCACCCGGGTGAGATCGCCATCTTACCGGAGAGCGATTGCTGATTACCTGTCTGATATCTGATTGCTACTCACATTACCACTCCATTACCTGAGCAGTGTGTCTGTAACTACGCCTTTTGATGCGTTTACTTGCGTCATCTCAGTAGCCTCCTCATCATCATTACTACCTTACCACGATGCATTCTCGACATATCCCGTCCATTCCATTCATATCTGTACAATTTGAGCAGCACCAGTCAATGGCTTCACACGATCGTTTGAAGCGCACGATAAACCATTCTATTGTGAGCATAGCGAATGGGAACACAAACACTCGTGGCGTGAATTTTCGCTTCATACACCGTTTCCTTCTTTCTACCAAATTTAACCTCTCAATTACACGTACTCTGATTGGTTTCCTCGCGCACTAAGCTTCTCGGTGAAAAATTGCGAGCAATTTTGACTTCCCTATTCTTTCTTCGCTCTCGTACAAGTAGTCAAATCATCGAGATCATTCGACCAAAAATAGATGCTGATCAGAGAGTCCATCCCAGACGTACAATAGAACACTCGAAGCGGAAGGAACGCATAAAAATACGACCAATTCTCTGATTATCACCAATTCACTTGCTCTCTCATTTTCTCTGATCGTCAGGAGAAACATAGAATTGTCCGAGCGAAAATAGGATTACACGTATTGTTGTTGCTTTCGCCATCTTTTGCTCAACTCATCACAGTTTTTCACATCATAAGTAATGCCGCCCGCGCGAAACACGATTCTAGTCTTGCCTGGCTCTCTCAATTTCGTGTGCTCTCTCGCTGTGTCTGACCTATTCTTGAAGAAGAGTACATTGCTCGCTAATTTGTACTCCTGTTTCATCTGATGCACCATCCCTCGCAATTCGTCTCCTATTCTCTCTTCTCACCACCCACAATGCGAAGTCTGACTAGTTGCGGGCGGTGTGGCTTCTGTTATTGCGGCGTACGGTTTTAGTGTATTGCCCACCCATTTCACAGTTAATCTCACTGTCACGAGTCATATCGCGAGCGCTCTGTTATTGTACGTATTCCTTGTTCTCTTTCATTTCCGCGTAGTATTCTTGTAAAGGGATGCTTGATGCACTTTCTGGTCTATAAAAATTAATTAAACCCGTATTCGCAGAACATTGGTGGCAGATTGTAGGGCAATGGTCTACGAACACGATTGGTAATCCTTTTGTACTAAGATCCCGCAGCCCCCTACAGGTACGATTCCATCATTCAGCCCTGCGCTTATTCAGGGGCTGTAGGACGGTCTAGAGAGAGAGAGCGTAGAAGTTACACTTCAGAAATTAAGTTTTACGGTGTTGAAATTAGTACTGAACTATGCTTGAGGTTCAGTCACCCAATGGGCGTGGTCTAGAAATTGTATCAGAAACTGAAAGCAGGAAGAGAGAGGAAGCGTGCTCTTTCTTATTGCCCCTTTGCCGGAAGTTTTGTCCCATGTTTTCTTCAAGAGTTCGGCATACGGGTTCAGGGTTTCTTCATTCATAATTCGACTTCCTCAAAGAGTAAAATAAAAATAGTTTTATGAGAACTGATATATCACATGCTTCGTATTCTGTTTCAATCCGTGAGAGCGAGTGATTTGCAAACAATTGTGCAGGCGTGTGCTTTGTCAGACATCACTGAAAGATTTGCTGGAACATGCATTGTTTACTTCGCTACTCGAGTTATGCAAATTCAGCCGCTGAATCAATTCCAACAATAGAACTGCATTCAACTTTCCTGGGATTTCTCTCAATTGAAACGGCGCTCTCTGACCTCAAACGTTTAGCCCTTTGACCGCATCGTTGATGTTCTATGCATTCGGAAGCGTTTGTCCATGTTTTGTCCATTTCTTCGCAATGTTTTGCAAGTGCGCTCCACTCTAGCATCGGGTTCGCTGGTCCTTCCCTTCGAGATCTCTGCCAATCCCGTGATCGGGGGGAAAGGCTAATCCAGGCTTATCCCGTGTCATCCATTTTCGTCCTCCGCTGTCACCAGTGAAGGGCACACACGACATTCGTTGCCAGGCAAACAAATCTGTAATATGTTTTGGCAATACAATATTTCAATTAAATCTAACTGTTGCTCACGAGCAATCGTTTCAGTTCGAGATTTCAGCCTCCCACTCGCTCGCACAAATGCATCAGTGTGTTTTGGTATCTGGGCTCTCATACAAAATCCATGT
Source organism: Pristionchus japonicus (assembly GCA_900490845.1). Lineage (NCBI taxonomy): Eukaryota > Metazoa > Nematoda > Chromadorea > Rhabditida > Neodiplogasteridae > Pristionchus > Pristionchus japonicus. Next base: position 294,241 of record LS504161.1, on the reverse strand, counting down.
GACGCCATACTGTGGGGAATAACGCGCTTTTGTACCGTCCAAAACAGTTCTGAATTGTGGCCATCCCGCCAAAACACACACTCATTTTGCGACTGAATGAGATCACTTGAGACCAGACTGTTCAAAATACTCTGTCTAGTTTGCCATTTGTTCCATGAAAAGCTCCCAGAACCGCGAAAAGTTGCAAAGAGTCAGTTAGCAGTTCAAATCTGGATTATCGTAGTGAACATCTTACCCAAAAACAAACGCACTTCTCCCTTGGGACCTTCTTATCGCACCTCTGTCTATGGGCTATGAGAACGGGAGAGAATTTATCCGGATTTCCCGAATGGTGTTGATATCCTAATCGCTTTTACGAGCTCCCAGTGCCCGATTTGTGCGCGACTGGCCCGATTGGTCGCAGTTCAATCCTATCTTATCAGACTGAAGATCAAACTCTTCCCCTGTCACAACTCTTGCTTCTCCCTTCTCACACTCCGCCCTTTCCTCAGCTCATCTCCAATTCATAAGCCATTCATTATCGGGGGCACACTCGTGTCTCTTCCATGTCGCATCCTCGTCCTTTTCAACTGAGATCGATCCATGAAACTTCTCATTTTCCACCTTTTGAGAAACAGGCGAGTAATGCGCAAGAGATGTTAGGAGTAATGCGCAATAGATGTTAAGGAAGGCTCTTCAGTCTCCATCTTGGCTGCTTTTATAGCTCACTATGGGATTGAAACGGGTTCATCTCTTCTTTTGTCGGGTGAGAAGTATTTCGAAAATTCTTGTAAGGCCACGCTATAATGTCGAGAGGAATAACGATCCTTAGCATCCATCTCCACCTCTTTTATAGCTCACTATTCCGAGTGATTCTTGGAACCTTATGCAAGGAAATGAGCAGATCCGTTTGTCGGTGAAATTGTCCAGTTGGTTGGTGAATATCGTAGCGGATCTCGACCAAGAGATGTAGCCGGTCTGTTCTGTTGCTTGCGATCGTTATCAGCCACAAAACATCTGTAACTGATTGTTTGTCCGGTAGCGAATACAGCTCAATAATCTGTTCCATTCATTATCGCACTATGACGAGTTGCGCAGAATTGTATTCTGTTCTACAGTCTCCTTCTCGCATTCATTCACCATGTTCCAAGTACGGTAGATCCTGGAAGTTACTTCCTTCTTTGAAATAGTGCGAGTGAGTCCTTATTCTTAGTGCCGCGACACCACTTTGTTCTCGCACTCTGAATTCATTAGACGCTGTGGACTGCTTGAACTAAGGGCGCGTTTCCCTGGTGTGAAGTGAATGAATTCTTCTTCCCCCCGACCAAAAAGGGACGAAAGTGATGGAACGACGCATCTCTTTGGAATCTTACTGCTCGGTCATCCAAAGCGACTGTTCGCGTTGTTCCTCGTAGAGATTTATTCCGGCAAATAGCTCAGAAATGCGCCGATTGCGTGTAATTGTTGATAATTCCCACACATGCGGCGAACACATTTCATTTAGGAGATCACTTTTCGAATTCGCTCCTCAATTCTCGTTCTCGTCAATCGTCAATCTAGCGTCATGTTCTAATCTATCCTTTCTGCTTGCTCTCTCGCCTGTTTGACGAAGCGAAATAGTATGGGAAATGGAGAGAGCGCGGCCATAATTCCCGACTGACGACCACATGCCTGCTGCATCCTCATTCATGCAATTTCATAGCTCCTCGAGAGTCGCTCACACTCGCCAGAAAATAATGGTTCCCTCCATCGCTCTCCCCTCGCTTCCGCACATCACACGATTTATTATCTCCTCCCTCCTCTCATCTCCTCTGATTTCCTGAATTCCTTCCTCTGGAACACGGAGATGCTTCCTGTTCTCTCTGCCTGCAGGAATGTTTTGGGCGAGTCACAGTACCAATCTGACTGCCTGCATCAACTGTTTTCTGATATTTCCTTTTCTAGTCTGGGGCCGTATTTTGAGCCAGGGCGCGATTTCTAACGGATGAATGCTTGAGTGATTGCCTAATGCGGGCATGACCAGGAAAAATCAAAGCCAAAAACCTGAATTATAATCCGTTAAACTAACCTCATCACTCGCGCTCGCCTAGGCGTCATAGAATCACCATACTCCCCCACATAGGTAGTAGTCCCCTGCCCGAAATAGTGCATGAACTGGGAAACTCCGCCCCTTTTACTAGTCCTGTTCACTGCTCTAGGCAGCCGTGCTCTCTGCTTTCAACGCGAGAACCACTCGATTTACAGCCGACAAACCCAATTTTCGCGCCACTCAACAAACTCTTGGTTTGTTGTTTCTCAAGTTGGCCTCAGTAAAAGGCACGCATGCTGAGAATGCGCCTCACTCGCGGAAATAATTGCTGTTGCAATGCGCCCCTTCCTCCTCACTCCCTCCCCTCAGATGGAGATACGTCCCCTCTTATTGCCATAGCCTTCTTAGCTTTGGCTCAGCCCGCTCAAAATGCCCCTCAAAATTGCGCGTCTTGCCTGGTGATGACAGTAGTAGATGAGAAGCGGTTTTGCCCGTTAATGTTTTCGCCTCTTTTTCGCTCGAAGAAGGTCTCATTTTCGCGCTGAGGCGTGAGAGTTCTGTCGATTGCCGGCGTCCTTTAGCGGTCGAAGAACAGCGTCGTCGGACGCTTCCGGTACACATAATTGCCAGCGTGAGAGCGAGGCGCGAACCCTCCCTTCGAAGGGCGTTTTAGGCTTTTTGGCTATGCGAATTTCACCAGGAACCAGGTGCAAATTGCAACATTCGTCGCAACTATGTGTGCCGAAATGAACCATTTCGTGTATATTCGCAAATTTGGCGCCCTCACGAAACCATTAATCGCCGAGTTTCGTGTTCCCTAAACCTTTATGGCACGCGAAAGTCGCATTCCGCAGCCACCTTAGGTCCGCCAGATCTTTGGTGCACGACAGAACGTCTTGGGAATTTAGTAGAGGTAAATAAACAGAGAGTGCGACGATTCACGCGTAGTCTGGCATCTTCAAGCAGTCTATGCATGTATCTTGTTCACCGCTTCCTCACTTGATCATTGGCGCACTTCTCAGAAGCGCCGACCGTTTTTCGGTGCTCTTCCGAATGAATAGGCGTGATTGTTATTGTAGACTAGTCACAAACGTCTCACTTGATGCATTATTCGACGTTCCTAGAAGATCCGAGGGGACATCAAAGTATGTCTTGAATTTTCGAACTCAGAAGCACCACAAAACATCGGTCAAAGCTCTTATTGAGTCTAGACAACATATTTCTCTGAAGCGGATCGCGATTTCTTTAGTTCGATTCCCCGAGCGTCCGTGTTTGTTCGTCGCTGCGATTCTCTTGAGAATATGGTACTATTTCAGGTAAAATGGAAACGTCCGAATCGATTGAATACGTCATCAGGCTGTACCTGTTTCCGCTGGTGAGAAAATTTGGGTTTATATTTCTTTCTCGTTGAGTTTCTCCGCACCACACGCCAAGCACAAGTCCATTGCACATGCAATGCATTTGTACGTGAAACTCCCTCAAAGAGTACAGAGCGCCCACTCTCGTATTTAGACTAGAGAAGATCACTGGTTATTGCGTTTTCCGTGCATAGAACAGCTCCAGCGCATTTGTTGGTGTAGAACTATGCGGAGATGATATTTTGAGGCATTTTTAATCATATTTTTTTAAAATTCTTTTATTCCAAGTCGTATGCCGAAGGTTGGAGAATGTTGTCCTGTCATAAAACTTCACTTCCTCTTTCGTTTCGGCACGTCTCAATGGTAATTCCATCGCACTCGTAAGGAGAATGCACTAATTTTATTCACTTGTGATGTTGTTCCTTTCACCTCTGAAACGAGAACTGAAAATCGGAAACCTCCGTAATACAGTTGCTTTAATTATTCACCGTGGGCTTTTGTGCTAGGATATAGTCATTGCATGATGCAAAGATCTGTGTTTCGACACATCCAAAATATGACGAGACAAGCAGAATGAGTAGCCAACAACAGCATTCTCATTCGAATCTCTTTGCACATTGCGAATCGAGGCAATAACACCGCTGCCTGATCATAGAACCACAGAGAACCAATAAGGGAAGTTGTGCAGTCATATCGGGATGACGAGATAAATGCGCGCTAGAGTAAAAGGCATCGCAAAAACAGTGACATGCGAGCAGAGATTGACGCTAGATTGGTCTCGGATACAGTCTGAGCACCTGCTTTTGAGGATGATCGACGATCTCGCATAAACCCGCGTCGAAAACTGTTCCACCACACGAATCGGCTTTAGATGGCTGGGCCGATCGAAAATGACGAGAAAATGCGTTAGTGGTCTAAAGAATGGGGAGCCAAGGATGAGATTTTTAGTTGACAGAAAAGCCGAAAGTGGGAACGCATTTCGGTACACCAGGTCACAAACCATGCTTTGGGCGACCTAAAATGAGTGAAACGCATCAATTCTTCCGGTAAACACCTCAAATGTCTCAGGTGTGCATTCCGGGCTGCGTCACGGCGGCGCTGTCGTGTACGATCTTCTTCCGCATGAGGAGGTGAGTTCCTAGACATTTTCTTTCGAATACTAGACCATTAACCCAGCGACTATTAAGAATAGTTAGCTAAGCAGCGCAGGTTATGACCTCTTTTATCCATCCATAACTTTCACTCAACACTCGGGTACGTAGGTGGTTAGGCAACTCAGGCACGTAAGTGCAAGTTCATTCTTGAACGACCCTTTTCCGCATGCGAAGGTGATCATTGTCCTCTATTATTGCCTTTTTATTGCCTCAATAACTTCCTGACCTCGTGCAAGCGGAATTGCCTTTGAGCGAGCATGCAAAAGAGTATGGCTCAGAAAAGCATCAGTTCTGAGACACGAGAACATTGGTGCAGGGTACTCTGTCTGTTCTACAAACTCGTTCGAAATCGCGAAGTAACACAGTGAAACGGTGGTTTTGTGCGGCAACTAAGCCCTATTTCCTTCCAGATCCTCCCTCGATGTCCTGCTCTTCGGTCTCTCCTTCTTCGACGTGCTTGTATTGTCTTGCTCGCTATTGGTATGACATTTTCCTCTCCAGTAGAATCCCTTGCTTACTGATCTTCCCCAAGAATACCATCTCTGTGCATTGTTGGTCACTGGCCCTCTACCAGGATTGATAATGTCACACCTGCTTTCAGAAGACCTTATCTTCTTTCTTATTTGGTGTTTGATCGTCTACCACGACTGGTAGCAGAGCCCTTTGTGGCAATTGTGATTACCCGAACAAACAATAACCACTTGAAATCGGGCTTTCATTGAACATGAAAAATAATTCCAGATGTATCCCCCAATGGCGGAGTGCATCCGGCACGAGATTGAGTACGATCGAGCTCCGTTCACTGGAGTAAATGTTACGGATCCGGTGAGCTCTCTGTTCTCGACGCTTGCAAGTCTTGCCATCGTCTTTTTTGTTGGTTAGGGAAGTCAAATACCTTCTATGTAGTCTGTTGAATCAGCTAGAACATTCATACGTATATTCTTACGCGAGAACCATGACCATTCGAGAATGTTCTGAGAGCGTCCAACTACCGACGCCAGTTAGAGAAACTAGAGACCGCTCACTCCTTTCACGAAACATCACCATCATTACAGCCAGTTTGCAATTCATTCACTCCTTGAGAGCATTCAGACGTGACAGGACGGATAGCGCCCATAATGTATTCAGAGCTAGCGCGCATCATGACTTTGGCCTTGTGAAAGAGGGGCAAACTTCGGAGTGGTGACTTCCTGGACTGAAAAAAATGAATAAAATAATTTCAGTCGAAAACATGGGTCTGTCAATACTTCTGGAAGGCTACGCTCGTTCTGTACCCAGTATCGAACATTGCTCAGGTACACTTTTTGTTTTCTCACCATGCTGGAAGCAATAAAACGGGACCCAACAAACAGATTGACCCAAAGATCGTTTGTGCATAATAATCCAACGAAAAATATCGCAGCGTGCTAACAAAGGGCACTGGCTAGACTTCGTGCTAGGCGATAAACAGAAAGAAATGAAATACCATGAGCGCACCCACGAACTGTAGAGGAACGGCGGTGCTTTACAGTGAACACATCGTTCAAAAACAGATTATTCATGTATAAGAGAGGGTTGTGGCTCTACACAGAGAACGCTATTTCCCCCCAAAAAAAGTTCAAAAGTTGCCTTTTACGGTCGAAAAAACGCTTGGATGCATGCAGTTTGGTACTGCAACTTCACTGTTTCGTAACACCATGTTTCAGGTCGGCTCAGTGTGGATGTGTGTTGCCGTAGCTGTTGATCGTTTCCTTGCCGTCTCTCTTCCGATGAGACGAATTACCTTCTGCACTCCGGCCAACGCAGCCGTTGCCGTCTCGGCAATTACCATGTTCAGGTTCGCGCTTGATATAAAAAAAACGCTTCTCCGTTTCTTTCACTCGTGATGTAGAGAGAACCTAACAATGTAGAGAGTGATGTAGAGAGATTGTAAGAGTCGATAACTTGTGATCTTCACCATTGCGTCAAAATATAGCGGGAAGTCATGCGCTTTGAATGAGAGTGAAAAATTGAGAACCATGGTCTGTTTTCGATAGCGCGTTGAAAATGACTCACTTTGCCTCATTTTCATGCTTGCGTCGCTCAATTTCGCGCAAGTGCACAGTTCTTGAGTGATGAAGCAATGAATGTGATACTGAGAAAAGAGGAAAGATGAGGAAGTACGTTGAATATCGCGATGTTTGCACCTTGCTCTAGTGAATGCGAAAAGCGTGCCCTCGGGCATAATGTCTATTGCAACTTCGGAAATAGAAGCTGTTGCAAGTTTTTAGGAGTTGCGCGGATCTTTGGTGCAAGTCTGGACAACATGCACAGAGAAATATTATGGGGATCTTGAAGCACGCATGGAGCTTTCGGAATCTCTGATCAGTACATCATCCCACAAAACATATTGAATTTCAGCGTTCTCTACCGCATACCTGCCGCATTCGAAGTGACTTTGACTGAGGATGGACGCATGACGCAGACTGATCTGGGAAAGAACGAGGTACGTCCATCTTTCGTTAATCGGTCGAAGTAGAAATTGGAACATTACTAAATTTCCTGTACATTTCTACATCAACAATATTCTCAATACTAGCGATTGATATGCTTAGTTATAGTAGCGACCGAAAGTGTTCGGGCACTTTTTCTTTCGTCTGTAACTTTCGAACCAAAGCAGATATCGAGCTCCAATTTGTTTCATAACACTAAAGTAGAATGCATTGCATGTTTCATGGTTTCTCCGATGAAATTCAGTTATTGCATAGTGATGATGCAACGTGGTGCATTTCAGCTGTATCTCGACATCACTCGAGTCTATGGCTACACGCTGGTGGTGATTCTCCTGCCTTGGGCAACAATAATCACGCTGAATGTGATCATCATCTTCAAGGTGATTTGAATTTACTTATTTAGAAAAACTGAAATGACTAGAGAGATGAGAGTATATTGAGATAAATATTCGCAGATCCGTCAAGCATACCAAGCGCGCACCGTGCTCACGAACCAGAAGCCGCGATCGGAAAGGAGAGAGGAGGCGGAGCGGTAATATCGTTTTCACCATCTTTCCCAATATCTGATCCAAGAAAGCGCCTCAAGTAGTAAATACTGGCTTCTTACCGGCGTAATATAAACCTCCAATTTACTCCCAGTGAAGATGGCAGAGTGCGGAGACATTCATTCATGTATTCGCTGCAGAAGACTGACCATAGTGCGCGTATCTAGAGTTCCTGGGCTCTGGGTCTATCTATGATTCGTTCCAGTCGAATGACGATCATGTCCGTCGTCGTGGCTGCCCTCTTCATCCTCACTTCCTTCCCCGTCGCCGTCATTAACATACTGGAGAACTACTTCATGTTCAGCTCGAGTGTTTTCGTCGCGGCAGCAAACTTGCTCGTTTGTTGCAATAGGTGAGATATATTACGCCATGGCAAGACTTCACCAGATACAACCAAGACTGCTCAATTGTCGAGAGCTATCATGAATGAAAGGCTACTTTGATTCGAATCTAGCCCCATAATCGAAAAAGCGTGCATATTTTTTCCGTGATATGAACACACCGACAAATTTGCGTGCACCGCGAACCAATTTCGTGTTGTTCGCCATTGCTTTTTAGTGGTTGCATGTAATCAACATAGCAAGTCTTCTCGAAGAATAGAAAATCACGTATTTCACAATAGCAGAAAACACACGGGACCGTTCCAAATAAGGACGCCAATTAGGGCGTGCAAGAGGAAACGGGGGAGTAGACTGCTTAGACATAGAGTAAATAGTCGCTCTCCAAGCCTATTTGCGTCGTCCGATTACAAGCAATTAGGCCTGTACGAACACCCACTCGTATTGCAAAACGCGTCGGGGGTTGAGTGCAAGAATTAGGGGCATTTGTCTAGTTCTCCGGAAGAATGATTGAGTTTCACTCGTTAGAATTCTAGATAGAGAGATATAAGATACACTCGTGAGATAAGAGATTTCCAAGCTCGGGGTTGGTGGTCCAGGAATAGATAGAAACTCTTCCGAGGAACTAGACAAGTACAAAATAAGAACATTTTGCAGCGCGAACAACATGATCATCTACATCGTGTTCAACCGCAAGTTCCGTCTCTTCATCATCGAGTTCCTCACGCCGTGGATGAACAAGAGACGGAGACGGTACGCAGAGTTCCGTCGTCGTGTGGGGTCCTGCATGCTCAACTATGACGCCCTCTCTCGGGCTCCGCTCAAGTCCGGCTGCACTTGTCGCGCCGAGCCTCGTGGAGAGCGGTTGCCAAGACCGTCCATAGCCTCGTTTGTCTGTCCGTTTCACTCTCTGCCTTCCAACAACGGTGCGACTCCACTGCTCGTTGCCTCGAAGATGAGGACATCTGGGAAGAGCTTGTCAGTGAAGTCAGAAGACGTGAGGAGCATAAAGGACTGTATCGGAGAAGGTGGAGGAGGAGTGCAGTGAGTGTGAGTGGTCTGTCTGTCTTTTCCGGGGTCATCCGACTTTCGGAGACCCCACTTCTTTCACGTGTGGTCCTAGGCATGAACTGTATCTTTTGTTTCCGGATGCATGGTTTTCACTCCATCCTTTTGTGGTGTGAAGAATTGATAATGAAATCAATTCGTGCAGTTTCCAGGTGCTCCACTCTCATCTCCGAACTGGAGAAGAGCAAGAGCAGTGTTAACTACGAACGGACGAAGCTTTGCCCGAATAAGGTGCGTCAGTCCTTCCTTTGCGCGCGGTTCATTCTCAACGATTTGATAAGGCATTCCATAGATCTCGCACCAAATTTTCGCTATTTTCGAACTCTACGCCACTCAGCTAAGTTATGCGACCATTTCGACGATCAATAGGCTAAACGCGTCTTTCACTAAATGTATTCAAATAGTGTCCTCACTAATCGCATTCATCATTGAGTCGAAGAGTTGAGCAAGAGGTGCCCTCCCCATTTCACGCACTCTCTCACCGATGAGAGTGTCGAGAGAGCGTGCAGAATGAAGATAGTCAGCTCATTCCGCACTCTAGTCAAGAAGAGTAGGATACATCGCGCATTGACATGCCACTTGACGCAAGCACCGACGTTTGATGTACGAAAAGAGAAGAGTAATAGATGAGCGAGTGAGGGATGTTGCTGAATAGGGCGTTGAATGGAACCATCAATTGAAGTTTCGAACTTGCCCCTTTGCATAACTGATGTGACAGGTTGGGAATCGAAGAACCACTAGAAACTCTAACTTCCGGTTCTGTTTTCTAAAAAAACTTACTCCTACATAGTTCGTGACAATCAGAGATCCACTCAAAAATATGCGCTCCTTTCCGTTTATAGCAAAGTTCGAATCATCAATGCAAACATTTGCAGAACCTCTCTAGCGACTCCCTTACCTCCTTCACCCCTCTGTCTCGTCTCAACTCATTCCGCACATTGCACAGTCACAAGAACGGAGATGCAGCGATGCTGGAGAGATCCGCTTCCGCTCGTCACCCGGCTGTTAGCCAGCTGGCCACCACTTCCCTCCAACACAGTCAAAGCACCGATCTCCACAAGCCCAAACTTAGCGCGTAATGATATTAATCTTACGGTACCATTCATTGTCACCCATACTATTCAAATTGTGCTTAGAGCTAAGACTATTTCGCAATCGTTTTCTTCTTGTCCCAATCCGGTTGTCGCTGAAACGCAATCCTATTTTTCCAAACAAGAAACCATTTCATTCAAATGTCTCGTTCTTGCGATCTCTACTGACCAACACACAGCTGTACGATTGACAGACAATATTCCCCGATTGTATCATATTCTACCTGTATTATGATTGTCTCTACGATGAATGATATTTATCTCGACATTGAGACTGGAACATGGTAACAGCGATGATCATTGTTTCCATACGAGATCGTTCATATAGTCTCGCACAATAATTATTCAGCGAAATGGAGCCTCTCGATTAGCCACAACAATCCAGCTGAGCAGATGAATATTTTCGGTGCATAGTTATTATTAATACTTGCTAAAATCGGATTTCTTCATTACGTCATTTCGATATATTTAGCACACACCTGTTTTCCGAGCGCAGCTTTTATTTGATCGCTGCAATTGTCCGGTAACGACTTTTTCATTCAATAAAGCAAAGGAACGATTAATTCTTAGCATGTATCTGATAAACTTCCTGCATCGCAACATAACGGATCAATATTACCCAGCTTTTGAAAGTGGATATTTTGTTGAGGTTTGCTATTGTGTTTAAGCAGCTTGACATATTCTTTAAAAATGATTTTATAATAATTTTAGAGCGTTCTCATGCTTCTCCAATTTATCGTTAGTGCAGTTGTTATGAGAGCAGTCTGGCGCTCACAGTTGCACATGAATGTTGGCATATTTTTACAACGAATATTATTTTTAAAATTGTTTTCAGCTTCGACTTCGAATGAATTTCTGCATGTTGCATGCGAATTTTAGCGCTTTAGTGCGACTGTATGTTATTTATCACCAGGTGTACGGCCCAGTGCAGAAAGGTAATGAATAACCTTGTCAAAGACTCATTTCAAGTTTTGCAGTTATTACTACACCCCTGATTGTGTGCAGTGTTGTGAGACAGGCCTTTGTTGCTTACTTCAGCTCTCTCATGATCTTCGTTGCAATTGATCGGTGTTTTGCCTCATGGAAGTGGAATTGGTGTGTTCAACTAAAAACATACTTCTCATATCGCAATAAAAGGTACGAGAAAGGCGGCCGACCGACTATGATTTTGTTTGCTGCATTGGAATGTATTCACTTCTCATTGACTTACTTTTCGGCACTTCTCATCGTTTATGGTGAGCCGTTCTTTTAATAAACATGCCAATGCAAAACTTTCCAGGTTATATTACTGACATTTCCAACTTGACTCACTACGGAGCATTCTTGCTAATTGGTGTTGTGGTACGAGCCAAAGCCCATGAAAGTGAGCAATAAGGTTTTATAGTCTTATCGACTCGTGTATCGTTCGGACGTTCGAGAAATGGAGTTGCTGAAGAAAGGAGCCGATATCGATTCATATTCAATCGCTCGATCATATCAGTTGAAGGAAAAAATCAATCTGATGAAGGTAGGCATTTCTTGATGATGATAACGCATCGTTTCTCTGAGATGATTTCACGCATCACCGTTCCTTGTCTGCCAGCAATCTGTCCGGAATACATTTTCTACCTGACTTTCGCGCTTGTTCCTCCTGGATCCGGCTACGACTCAGCCCGATACGTTCGCATAGCGCTGTACGACGTTTGGATACCAATGTGGGTGTTTCTCGCTTCGGTGATCAACCTGAGACTGTTGTTTACAGAGTGGCAATACTCGCTATGGTAGCGGTTCCGCTGTGCCAACCACAGATCGCAAGGCACATGCCTCGTGGATTGAGCTACTCGCTCTTTACGGAGAATGTTGTCAGGTAGGGTGTACTTGGCTGATGGATCTAACAACCCTTTTTCAGAGAACAGAGAAAGACCAGCACAGAAACGGCCATATATTTCAATCAACTCGCTGCGTCTTGGAACTAACTACTTTTCTCATTGCAGCAAATAAATGATTCTTTTTATGTGTTGTGTGCAGTCGAGCAATAAATTTACTCTAATCTGTTTTACATTTCGATTTTAACAATAAATAATATTCGAAACCCGTCGCTGACTGGGCAATACAATCACAAAGTAAAGTGTGTGGACGCATTTCGAAATTCGGAACGTCAAAAAACCCGAGTGGAAAGCCTACAAACCAGTGCAACTGAGGAGAAGGCGCGGGATAGTTGATAGGCGGCATGGACTAGAATCATGGAGGGCTAGAAAATAGCGTTATAAATTTGGGTAATCGTCAATCCATAGACGTGTGCTCAAATCCAACCACAAAAAAGCTCAACTAGAAAGCTATCGTCTACAAGTCTATCAAGAACGGGGACAGGGCGAACGGCGTTTCTACTGATTTCAGGAACGATTCTTCCGTGGCGACTTTGAAGGTGTTAGTGCCGGCTAGATTGGAGTGAGTGGCAGTCTTTCCTATCGATGAGACGGTCGACCAAGCTGCGTCGAGGTCCGTCGTCGCGCCGTCTGTAGATTGGACGATGGTGTCATCGAATGTGATGCGACGAACGATAAGGAGGATCTGAAATGTGCTACAGTTAGGACTCTCATAGAAGTTTTGTAAACGAAATCTAGTTGAAATCATTTATTTCTCTGATGCTTCATGACTTGAACCTATGACTTCTTGTAGCCGTGCTAATGTACCTGAAAAGTGAAGAAGCCACTTACCTGTCGATCAGTGACGAATCGCAGTGTGACGACCTCCAGCTGTGTAGGCCATAGGGCGAAGAGTGAAGCGCCCGGCTTCGAGGCTGCAAAACGTTAGAATCCTGTTGATTCGAGCCTCCCTACGAGAGCAGAAATAGGCCAAACACGCACCGTCGTCATCTTCACCATCCGTGTCCTCCTCCTGCTGCTCTTCCTCCGGATCGTCCCCTTCTTCGGGCTGGATGACAGCCTTCTCGCTGCCGGTCGGAGGCGCGGGAGGATGCACGTCGGCTGCAGGAGCAGTGGTTATTTTAGAGGCCATTCCTCAGTGTCGAGCAGAATCGATAATTACCGTAATCGCCGTCCTCCTGCTGCCGCACGATGAAGAGCGAGAGCGGGTTTCTGAAAAAGAGGCTTTGGTTCTAATTCAGGTTCTAATATATTTTAGTTGAATGTGAGAATGGAAGAAAGAGTGCAGGAAACATGTGAACCTCAGCGAGTCCAGCGCCCTCTGCGACGGGATGGACAGCGAGGGAGAGATGGGCGAGACGGCGGGCGCCCTGGATTCGGCGAAGAAGCGGAGACGCACGTCCGGCGAATGATCCTAGCAATATTCTAATTCAAAGTCGTACCTTCTTTTTTCTTGTTCTAAGCCATCAAACCAGTTTATGCTAGGTTCATTGGAAATTAGATGAAAATAGAAACTGTTCTCACGTCATGGTCCTCTCCAAAAGGCAGCCCTTTGCCATCGTCGACAGAGACAACGCGATCCACGAGGATTTGAAGCTTGCCATTCTGAAAATAGTGATAAATTATGTGTGATTTACTATTTGTGTTTTATGATCAGTTGGATAGCTCTCTAATGTAATGTCATCTCATCTCAGAATCTGGTCACACCTTTTTCTTGATTCTATATTATGTGTTCATCGTCAGATAAACTTGGTGTTGATGTGCATCATACCGAATATTCCTCTATTCCCATTGTCCGGTTGTTCCTCGAATGTGAGCGTATCGATGCTTACCTTTCAACCTTTCCCATTGAAAACATCTCAAAAAAAGTGGTCTAACAGATCATGAACAATGTGCACACTGTGCACAATATGTGTAGTGCTCGTGCATTCCTTTCGACTTCTTTAAGTTTCTTTCGCGTGTTCAACATTATTTATTTTTCCAGGAATGTCTCCACCATCCTACGCCTGGGTGTATGAGGGCCCCTTTCACTCCATCTAACTCGCATCGATGACTACTTTGTCCGTTCTCTCCAGTGGATTGCTACTGCTCATTCTCTTTTCGAGTGCATCATCGACCATAGGATCTTATCGATATCTCCTAGCTGTGTTCGCTGTTTGTGACCTGATAACAAGCTTCGCTCATGCGTTAATCATACCGGTAAGACCGGCGAATGATAAAATCATCCCTAATTATGATCGTAAACTATTTAGATGGTTCAACTGACAAGCACCGGTGTGTACTTTTTCTCTGGACATAACCCGATAGTTATTGGAGGACGTGGGTTGCTCTCAAATTCAATTTTATAAAGCTTCCAGGTTCCTATGACTCTCTGTGTTGCCTTTTCTTCATTGCGGCTTTCTATCAAACATTTATTGTTCTTGGCTATCATTACATCTACAGGCTACAAACCGTGACTAGGTTCGTTATTATGCGACGACTAATGTGGTTGCTCATGCTACGAAATTAAGTTCCCTCGGACGTTCGTTTACTGACTCCTGGTCGAATGCTCAGTGGACAAATGTAGCGGTGATTGTCAACGTCATTTACATTGCGATTGTTTTCGCAAACAGTGCGATATCATTCACTCCGAAGGAAGCAACCCGGTTTGTTTCACCCACTAACATTCGATCAAGCGGCTGTTTCAGAAGTTTAGCTCCTCATGAAATCATCGAGCTATATAACATTGATTTGAGAGATCCGTGAAAAGGGTTTGCTGCGATTGCTTTGCTGGTAAGGCACCTGATTGTGACTTATTTCTCATCAAACTGCTTTCCAGCAACCGGACCCTGTGACTGGACTCATGGTATTGCACATGCCCACCGTCTTGGGAGTTATCCTGATGGTAGTTATGGCATGGTCAACCGCTGCGGTTATGCTATACTGCATTTGGAAGATCAATAGGGTTCTCAGGTAAATCAAGCTTGCTCCATTCGCTCCATAACTCGCTGTTTCTATTGTAGATCATTCGACTTTCGGACTACCTCCAAGATTCATAACTTGCAGAAGGATTTGTTTCGCGCTTTGCTTGTTCAGGTTTGAAAAGGGACAACAATGGTAAACCCAAAAGCATGTGCTTCCGACTGCCATCCCCGTATTCTTATCGTACATACCATTGGGTGTTATTCTGGTACTGCCCGGTGCTACAGGTGAGTGTACTTCTTTACGTGGACGACAAAATCATTGTCAGGAATCGACTTGGGCGCATTCGGCAACGTTATTTTCCTTATCACTGCAATCTTTCCGTGCACTGACGCGGTATTCATCATTTTCTTCATCCGCCCATTCCGCTCTGCTTTGATTCGCATGTTCGGAATAGCCTTCGAAGTGCGAGTGGGCGTTTTGTCAATGCGGCAAGTCGCAATCAAAGATAAACAGTACTTTCTATCTTTGTTGGCTAAAAGCCCTTACCTTGGAAGCGACGACTCCGTTCGGCTGTCCCAGATGCATGGAGAACCGATGCAGCTTATCTTGGATGAACGTAGTCGAGGCGGCGGGGAAGACGTTTGCGTCGTACGGCTTCTCTCTGAATGATCATAGATTTTCACCTTTCTAGAATCGATCCTCCAAATTAGGACGTTCCACACGCGAAAGTTGACTACTTTCACTAATACGCGCACCTAACATCTCGGAGGAAAACATGATGGTACTCACTCATTGAACGTCCGCTTCATCATGTACATCCCGTTCGCGTCCGTGAAGAACTGCCCGTCGTTGAAGAGTTTGGAGGATACGTCGAAGAAGAGTGCCTGCAATCGCGAACTGACTTTATGCTTAGCGATATAGCAAAGATGAAAGAAAACGTACGGTTCCATCCGCCATGTTCGGTCTGATTCTGATATCGATCGCCCGAGCCAGATGAGCAGCATCAGCGGCGATCACGGTGACTTCCTGAACAAGCGCACCTTCATCCCGATTGTATTGACTGCAAATATTCTCGACTAAGCATAACCTCTGTAACCAACTCGCTCATGACCACTCTATACACAACATTCCATGATACGACAATTGCTCGTTGAATTCTTATTTGATTGTTCTACTCACAGTCTGCAATCTTGCTTTGGAGTAGTACGAGATCAGCTTCTTCTCGATCGGTCCGTGAATGATCGCGATCTTATCGGGGCGAGTGAGTACCTGAGAAAAACAAGACCTTTTCTCCCGCAGAAAGAAGAAATGTGTTCTCATTCTGAAAAGAAAATCACAAAGAGTTCATCACCGACCTCCTTCTTATTATCCGTTGTCTCCAGCACGTACGCTCCTCCTCGATCACCAATTTGCGTCAACTCGAACTGCACGTCGGTTGCGTTGCCGTTGATGATGATGTTCTGAGAGAGGGAAATGAGCGATCACACAACAACTTCCGGTTCTCGCAGCAAATATCCAACTCAAGCAATGATTCTCTGAGAAGAAGGAAGAAAGAGCAGAGGCAGGTTCTCAGTTCACGGTATAGTGAGTAAAATAAGAAATGCGTACATCAACCGCTCCTGCGAATATCTTCACTTCCAGCAGAGAGTTCTTCAGAGAGGCAAAGGATTTACCGGGTGCGGAGTCACTGCAATTGCTCTTTTTCAGTAGCTGGTCCAGCCAAAAAACACTCTCAGAAAAGAAGTCCGTGTATTCCCTCCCTCGCAGGGGCAACGAGGGCCTTTCTGATAACTGATAACAGTCCTGGGAACCATCTCTGAACACCGTCCAAATGCGAGTACACTCACTCCTTCGCCTTCGCCACAACGGTATTCTCCGGATCCGCCGTTCCCTCGATCGTGAATTCGCCAGTCGACAACGGCGCGACGTCAGCGACGAAGACGAGGTCGAAGACGTCCTTCTGGACGGTGAGTTGAGGGCCGTAGACGGGCGAGATCTGGAATGCAATGAATATAGGTATTTCCTAATGAAATATTTTTCCTATCTTTTGAGTAACACTTGTGTAATACAAGTGAGAGATACCGGCTAAAAAAGTCGCGACGAAGATATTGCTGAACGGCTTACCTGTGCCTTGACCGGTTCGCCTTTCCTCAGTACCCGGACGTCGCTTCTGCTCACTCGCACTCTGATGACGTGCTCCCGCGTGTTGAGTAGAGGGTTGAAGGCGAGGATCGTCACTCTGAAATAATTGTCGCGCTTGTTTCTGCATCGCATTGTTCGCATATTTTGCAAACTCAAGTTAGTCTCAATCACACGATGAATGGACGCAAAGTGACAAGGTGAGAAGGCTGACTTCATTCCATGCGGCACGGCGATCACTTTGCCCTCAGGAAGCTTGGTCGGGTGGCAGTCGACGGGAGCCGCCGGGCCCTTGCAATTGACGTACTTGGGCGTCTTCTCGAGCTGAAAAGTGTATTTATCGATAAGCTCGTAACTACCGTACACTGCTGTTTTGCTCAAATATTGAGTGATTTCTGTCTTTATTTCCTTTTCCGAATGCTTGATGGAAAGTGTGGCAGATGTTTCAGCGCATCTGAGTACTCTTCCACTGAAAGAGCTAGCCACTTGTGTAAAAGCTGAAGTTTCGAATTCGACATGAGCGCAGGAGAGGTGAGTGACCTACAAAATTTATATCGAAAATATGATTCCTGCCAGTTCGTCACTCCTCTAGACCTCTGGATACACTATGCCCTAAGCTACTTTGCCACCGGAATGATAGGTGGTTATTTTTGTGAGGTGCTCGGTACTTTCGAATTTTCCCTTCTTCGCAGTCCTTTCCTCTCTCACTACAAGCGCTTGCATTTTCATTATCGTGCACACATCCGCTAAGACGAGCGCCCAATACGCACGATTGCTAATACTCGTTACGGTAAATACCAATTGCCTGACTGAAATGCGTTTCAGAAGCATTACGGTTTAAGCATTCATGCAATAATCTATTTTTTGTCAATTCATCCCTGATTCAGATATTACCGCTATCCACCGATATCTGCTTTCACGTGTTCTTCGATCCTGCGCCACTACTCCCACTGCTTTGCCTGTATCGCTGGCGACCCATTATCCCAACTCCCGGATCGGTGACAGTTTACTATGTGCGCAGGTGATTGAACCCTCACATAAGTTTGTCATTTCTCAGATCATTTGGTGTCTTATTTCAAAAGTTATTTCAAAAGTCATGACGGAGAAACTTCATGTGCTATGTGCCAATGTACAGTACACATGTCCAGTAATTTAACTAAACCCGAAATACAGTTATACGGTAATCGCAACCTGACTTTTTTCAAAATGTGTTTATAAAAGTCAGTTCACGATTCCACGGCAGACCGATTATGGAATATAGGGTGTAGGTAAATTTCTGGGCTTGTGTACTGTACATTGGCACATAACACATGAAGCTTCTCCGTCATGACTTTTGAAGTAATTTTTGGACCATGACCCCGGGTTCATGGTTTTGGTCGGAAAATTATCTTCGCGGAATCAACTCTAATGGTGATAAAAGTTTGCGTGGAGGTGTAAAACTACTATCCGAATGATCTTTGAGAATTTACGTCAAGTAATAAGATAATGCTAACAAGAAAATATGGTAAGTTTTCACAAAACTCCAAATAAAACCGTTTTGATTGAAAAATTTTCCCGATTTTTTATTTTTGTTTTATGGCTCTTGGAAGGAAGCAATATATTCAAAAATAAAAATCTCCCCTTTTTGAAACCCCGATTTTGTACGAATTTTTGAAAACCATGACTACGAATTTCGTCATCATTATGAAATCGCTCCAGGTTGAAACCAGTATGCAAATAATCAGTGGGCACATAGGAGTCAGGAAGCACCAATAGGAAAACGATTCGGCACCTCTAGAAAGAAAATACAAAAATACATTTTCAAATTTCCCGCGCTCTAACGCGCTGTAGACGCGTCGCGGTTGTTCTAAACGTGGCCCATCTTCTCATCTCACCGAGTACTATTACCTGAACCAGTATGGGCCGGATCCCTCGGATACCCTTCGTGGCCTAGTTCCAGGCATGTGAAGACATTTGTTCAAAATCTCAGATAGTCGCTCATATAGTTTTTAGGTTCTGCATTTCATTTCAGAACTTGTCCATGCGATCTCATAGTGCCAATGAATTTCGAATGAACAGGTCGTTGTCCCACCGGGCTCATTTGGCAAATTCTCCTACCGAACTCGACTCGTCTTTCTCGGGACTTTATTCGCGCTCACTTTTCTAATCATTCCGATTTTTACGGTTATTGCATCCCTTTTTGCTGTTTTACTTATTGTATTCCAGCTCGGAAGACTTCCGGAACAAGAAACGCATCAAATGCTGAAGGTTAACAGTGAATCAGAAATTCGAAAAATTTCAAATTTAGCTGCGAACTTCTGGATTTTCTGAGACTGAGCTGAACAGGGTCGATTGCTATGCGGAAGTGATGGCTTACATTTTTGTTGGGTACAGCTTTACTGGAATATCGATCGCGATTATCTTCTTAGCATTGGTGAGTAATGGAGACATAATGGAAGTTCAGTCATACAACCTCGCAGCTTACGCTTCACATTTTCGTAATGCTCAAGGACGCAATACGGATTTCCATGTCTGATAAGACCCGAAAATTTCATGGAGTCATGACCAAAGCTCTTGCTACTCAAGTTGGAAGATACTAATCTTTGTAGCATCTGGATGACTTTTAGGCAACAGTCTGTGTGATATTCTTGATGTTACCACTCATTTTTTGCTTCACATCATATCTGGTAAATGTGGATGTTCCCGGTTTGCCGGAAGATCAGATCTGTATAGCTCAAATTGCATTGCAGTCCTCTACTATCTTACGGTCATGTCCGCGCATTCCTTGATGCACTCTGTCACAGTGTTAGGTACTACTCCCCTCTATCGACGAGCGCTGAGAGATTTGATTTTCAAGGCTAGTTGTTAGCTTGCGAATTCGCTGATATACACAATATGCAGAGCCTTGTCAAGACAATCAGAGTAGTGTCGAGGGAGCACTCTGAAGCAAGTCGCCAAGGACAGAGATAATTTGTCGAATAAATTGAATCAACGGCACCGTAAACCTGAATATCAATCGTTCCACCGTGCAAAAACTATCCAAATTCTTGAAACATGATTATCAACTGCCGCTTGTTTTCATCTTACGATATCTCACGAGAAGAGTGGCAGATGTTTCACGAAGAGTCTTAGCACACACGCCAATCTTCTGTCCCCTAGGTACGGCTATGAGCGCAGAAAAAGTAAGTGACTCCATTTCCAAAGTATATTTCTTTCGAACGTTTAGCTCGTCACTCCTCTGCCACTCTCGACTCACTACTGCTTGAGGTACATTTCCATCGGAATGATCGGTAAGTGAATTCAACAAATCCCCATTAATCTTGGGCTTCAATCTGAATAGCGCTTTCATCCGCACTTACAACCCTCTGCGTCTTCATTATCATTCGCACGTCGTCCAAAACAAGCCCAGCCTATGCCCGATTGTTGCTGCTTGTTACGGTACTTACATTCGACCTCAAATCAACGCCATGTGTGTTCAGATTATTCCGCTAACATCTGACATCACTTTTCACTTTCTACTTGACCCTGCGCCACTTCTGCCACTGCTGTGCATCTATCGCTGGCGACCGATCATACCTATTCCAGGATCGGTTACGATTTACTATGTGCGTTAGGTCCGCCGAATATCCATCTAATTCACACCCTCAGAATTTTTGGGTCCTGTCAATATCGTGGAACGCTTGTGCATACGCAGCGTGCTTCATTCACCGACATCAGGTTTCGTGGTCATTTTTAGAGAATAACTGGAACTCTCAGCTCGTCGTACCTCCTGGTTCGTATGGTAAATTTTCAAACTTCACACGTGCAATCTTTCTTGGAGCGATTTTCGCGTTTTCCTTGCTTGTGGCACCGATTCTTGTGGTAACATTCATAATTTCTGCTCTAAGTTGGCTTTCTTTCATTGCAGCTGGCTCAGTTATCTGACGACCGGAAGCGTATTTTGCTGAATGTGAGTGCATTTGTCTATCGCCATTCTACACTATCCTTATCTTAGCAAACGTCTGGTTTCGCAATACCTGAGCTGGATAGAACCGTTTGCTATGACACAGGGTGGTCGTACGCGTTTATTGGATACTCCTTCATAGGCTTCATTATATCTATGGTGTTTCTAGTTTCGGTAATTATGTTTTCAATTGCAAAAGGGAAATTGCGAATTTAAGATGGCAATCCACATTTTCATTCTTCTTCGAGGTGCAGTCAGTATTACACTGTCAGACAAGACGCGGAGCTTCCATAAAGCTATGACAAAGGCTCTCGTGACGCAAGTTTGTCCAAATATCATTCTAATAAATCATAACTCATTTTTAGGCCGCTGTGGGCTTTGTGTTCCTATTCCTACCACTTGTAACCAGCTTCATTGTGCAAATGATACGATTGGATATATCATGTATGCTGATCGTTCTTGGACTTGCTTTAGTTACAATTTGCAGTGCTCTACATCCTAGTCTTCGTATCCACGCATTCCTTGATTCACTCTATGACCGTTCTGGCAACTACTCCCCTCTACCGACGAGCGGTGAATGAACTCGTTTGCAGAGTAAGCGTCTCACAGATAGACTTGATTACAAATGTATTTTCAGGCCTCTCGTAAGACGATTTTCATCAGCCCCCATGAGCAGTCTGTAGCATACAACCAACGAACTAAGCAAATGACCAATGCAGTGGCAACTAAAGCTCTCTACTGAGCTACCTTGTGCTTCCTTTGGCGAGTTGAATGAATCACTAACCGACTGCACTGACTTGGGCGGGCGCACTGTGAGAGCGGCCAGAGCGGCGCCGGCCTCGGCAGAGAGCACGCGATGGGCTTTGACCAGCCTGAAAATATTTCTTCTCCCCCAAATTCTGTATTTGCAAGGCCATGATACAGCGATCGAGAGCAGTAAAGCAAGCCAACCGCTCCAGGTAGTCCTCCATCACGTGTCGCTTGCTCGTGCCCGTGATCGCGTCGTGGTGCTGGAACAGGGCGATGTCGCGACGGGCCTGCACGAAATCTTTGTGAATCAAGCTTGGTTGCAACAGCCAATGAGCTACGGCTTGAAGATCGCAAAAAAAGCCTTCCTTCAGCAAGTGTACAACGTGATGAGGTCTCCTGGGCAGCAAGGGTTACCTGCACGAGATCCGGAGTGGACACCACTGTGCCCACGAGCACGCTGAGCAGGTCGAATGTGCGCAGGCGGGACTGGAAGAGCTTTCTTCCCCACTGGTTGATCAGTAGATTGAAAGATCCTCAAACTCAACGAACCTCGACGATCCTGCCCATCCGCTTGAAGAAGGGACGGTGAGAGAAGTAGCCGGTCCACCACCTGAATTACTCGTCTCATCGTAATGAATGTCTTGGGTTCTTGTACGTCTGCCAACGCTCACTCCAAGTGAGATGCTACTGGCTGTAACCTCGTGACTGAGAGTTGACTTAGCAAAGAAAGTCTCACTTGTAGCTCTGGTGCTCGTTCTGCGTGTAGGGGAAGAAGTCCCCCGTGAGCGTTGGGGCTCTCTCCGTATCTGCACTGATAGCGTCGAAAAAATCGCCCACTGAGGAGAACTCCATCTGCAATGGAGGTTGTTGTTGTTTTGATTGTTTTTAAACCCTTATGGTCAAAACAAAAACAACCTTGGCATTGAGCGAGGGCGTCTTGTTGATGTGGTCCATGATGGCGGTGTAGATCTCGACGACCTCTTTCCAGTCGTCCTGAAAATGCGATCAATATTTCTGACCTTACGTTTTCGCAGTTCTGTAAGACCTACAGTTCTGTAAACCCTACAGTTCTGTAAACCCTAAACACCCTACTTATTCAGTCTGTCACACAAACATGACCAACAAGGAACGCGATTTGCGCAAACAGTGCAGTATTCCTTTGTTCGTTCGAAAAAGTCTTTCTACTCACATTCTTGGTCAGATAGAAGTCGTCTCCAACAGGGATCAACACGTGCTCTGAGTTATACAGTTTCTGCACGATGCGGTACTGGTAGAGCAGCTCGCAGACGCTGAAAATTTAATTTTTGATAATTTAGCTTGACATCAAGGTACTAAAACTGTCAATCAAAGGGCTCAGCACGCACTTCTACCAGCCTCTTTGATTAGTCTATTCAATCAAGAATGTGAGGGCGTTTATCGGACTCACTGATTCTCGATATTGCCGATCTTATGGTACGTTCCCGAGCACCAGTTCGCAGACGGTCCGGGATGGTACTTGCAGCAAACCGAGTCATCCGGTCCGCATGCGTTCCTCGTCGTGTAGTACAGATAGGGGAGGGTGTTGACGAAGGGAGCCGGCATCGGGCTCTGCAGTGGTTTCGAATTGCTCCTCGTTATCGGAAAAGATGTTCACAGAGTTGTGAACAAAGCGCCCTTTCTCAACGCTCAGACTCATGAGTTCATAGATTAGATTGAGAGCGATTTTTGAAAACCGGCCAACTCACGGTCTCATTCCTGTAGAATGGTTGCTTCCAATGGAAGCGCATGTTCATCGTCTCTCGCATCTTCTGCTTCTGGTGATCATTCAATCTGAACAATACCTTCCCCATTTCGAAAGATTCTCAACTTGCGTTTGCCTAGCACGAGATCATAGCGAAATTCACGAAAACGTACCTGCCAATGACCATCTTATCAATTCCAGATGCAGCAAGAAGAGCGGGCACCATCAATCCGTGACCGAACGGATCCACCGACCTACAGTGAAAAGGGTGATCGTATTTCGCACCTTATCAGACGTCATTATTGCTTGAACACCTTTCAGTTTATTCGACTACTTTCGCGTTTTCTCTGTTCTCTGATTCGAATTCAGCCGTTCTCTGTCATTGAGTGTGTAGTGGTTAGGCAACTACAGATTCTGACACATGTGTTTGTTTTTCGAATATAGAATTAAATCGGGAGTTTCGAAATCATTGTCTGGATTAGCACACCATGAAGTGTTCGGCCGTAGTCCGAGAACATCCTTGACCCAGCGTTGACCCTGCAATGATAATGTGCACATCAGTTGCATCCTATGATAGTTTGGTAAAAGGAGATGCCATACCTCAATCATGTTATCTATCGTCGCAGAGAAGTGCGGAGTGGCCTCGTCTGTCATTACCCACGCGCCTCCGCAGATCTCGAGTTGCTTATTAGCAAGAAGTCTGCAATGACGGTTTCGAAAACGATGATACAGATCCATCGTCACCCATTTTCTCCACTCGTCCCACTTCTGGCTTAACTAAGAAGATCCAATCAGTACAGCAATGACATTTCTACGTCGATCTAAGTTACTACGAACAACCGTTTTGACGCAACTCACTGCTTCATCCGAGTCTTTTGCACCTCAGTTGCATCGCTCCACCACCGCTGCAGAAAGGAGATTTCGGACCAGATGAATCGCAGTCGAGGCGTCTTCGTGAGCCAGTCAACGGCGAGGTCCAGGATCGATTTGACCTGAAGCATGGCTTTTGTTTCCTTGGTTCAGTTTCTGTACTAACGAGACCGAACATTTGATCGTAACCGTATTGGAATCAATTACTCATGTAGTGTTGTTTACGACTTGGAGAGATACCTAATTGTATAGCAATTGCTGTCATTATTCGTGAAACAGATATCGAATTGCACGTGTATGTTTCTGATGAATTTCCTTAGTAGAAATGATACGGACCACTACTTTCCTGCTTTTGAGTGCATCGCTGGCGTTGAGGTAAGCTTTGAATATTGCCTTGATCAATTTTTTGCTGATCTCACTTATGATTCTTCATGCTCTTACATCTTTTTTTGTAATTAGAGCCGTCTGGCGGTCACAATTGCACAAAAATGTTTGTCGGCTCTATTTTTTATTTACTTATCCTCCATTTCAGCTAAGATTGCGAATAATCTTCATCGGTTTGCATGGTATTCTTTGCAGCTCAGTGCGATTATATGTGATAAAGTTGCACTTTTATGGTCCATACGATAGAGGTTTGCACTTTTTCAGCCCTACGATTAAACAACTTTCACAGAGATTACTGCACTATTGATTGTATGCAGTGTGATAAGGGAAGCATTCATTGGCTACGTCTGCTCAGTTATGATATCAATTGCAATCGATCGGTATTTTGCTTCAAGATACTGGAGTTGGTTAGAGAATTCACTCATATTCTATGAAACCTATCTTGTTTGAGGTATGACAAAGGCGGACCTAGTACCACGCTTTTCTTTGCTACAATGGAACTACTCCATCTAACATGGACCTATATCGGTTCTTTCAGAGTTGTCTATGGTTTGTGGAAGTGACCTACTTAAAATCACGCCATCACACAGGCTATACAACCGACCTTACCAACCTGTCCCACGACGGAGTCTACTCGATTGTTGGGCTCATAGTACGTGTGAATCTTTGATGAGTTGGATATCATACCCAGGCTTACTATCTCGTTTATCGATCGGATCGCCAAGAAATGGAGATTCTGAAGAGAGGAGCAAATATCAATTCCTACTCAGTCACGCGCTCATATCAGCTTCGAGAAAATATCAATCTAATGCAGGTAAGCCTATCATATCAAGCAAGAGTGTAATTAAACCATCCTAGATGTTCTCACGAATCTCGCTTCCTTGTTCGCTTATCTCCGTCCCGGAATTTGCTTTCTACACAGTATTTTCTCTTATCGAACCAGGAACAGGTTATGACGCTATCCGTTTCTTCTCAATTGCACTCTATGATGCATGGATGCCAATGTGAGAGCTATCTCAATAACTCAAGTCCAAGCGAGCTTCAGAATTGGTATTTTCGCCGCTATGTCGGTTCCGCTGTGCCAGCCTCAGATTGCGAAACACTTGCCACCACGGTTACGTTACTCATTATACGCTGAGAACACCGTTGTGTAAGGCACGTCTCATTACCAAGATGTGATTTCGATTCAGGGAACCAGCGAACGTGAGAAACGAGACGGAGATTTATATCGATCAGTTTTCAAGAACTTGGAACTAAACAAGAACGAAGCTGATACAAAAAAAATGTTCCGGGTATTTTCAGTTGTTCGTAAAAATAAATTGTGGCGAATAAATTGGATGATCATCGGCCTCGCACGTACAATACGATGATTAGTGTGGCTATTATTCCTATTACCAGATCTTGACAATTAAGCGACAACACGCCGCTTCCAGGTAACAAGTTTTTCTCCGGATCTCTGTTCTCGTCTAATGTTCCTTGTCAATTTCCTTCATCGCAACATTACGGTTCAATATTATCCCGCTTTCGAGTGCATTTGCGTTATTGAGGTTCGAACGAATGCGTACTATTGCTCATTTAGCGATCGTTCAGGTACTCCTAATGATAGTCCAATTATCTGTGAGTATTCCCGTCATGAGAGCCGTCTGGAGATCTCAGCTTCATAGAAACGTTCGAGAAAAATGGCTTCGAACAACTCAGAATCATGTTTACAGCTTAGACTTCGCATAAATCTGTGCATGATTCACGCTGTGCTGTTCGTTTGTGTACGATTGTTCGTCATCCATCACCAAGTATTTGGTCCACCCGAACGAGGTTTATAGACTTGCGGAGACTAAATAACCTAATCCGATTTCAGTAACAACCACGCCAATCATAGTGTGCAGTATGATACGCGAAGCATTCATTACATACATTTCCTCCCTTTTGGTGTTCATTGCAATCGATCGCTATTTTGCGTCCAAATTCTGGCACTGGTGAGCTATCTAGAGTAAAAAAATGAGACCAAAATTCGTATGCTTGAAGGTATGATAGAGGTGGCGCACCAACAACGCTCTTCTTTGCGGCAATGGAAGCAATTCACCTATCATCTACCTATTTGGCGTCGTATAGAGTCGTCTATGGTAAATTCCAGATCAAGGGGGATCTTACGCAGAAAAGGATTGAATTTTAGGACATGTTTCGGATATGACGAATCTGATTCACAATGGTGTCTACCTAGTCGGTGGGCTAGTGGTAAGTCAATTCTACTAAAATCAATCATAGCGCTGAACAGATTTATCGTCTAATCTATCGCTCGGACAACCGCGAGATGCAAATTCTCAAGAAAGGAGCTTCCATAAATTCATATTCTATAACTCGATCGTATCAGCTCAGGGAGAATATCAATTTGATGAACGTATGCACGGCATGAATGTTTGAATGAAAAATACTCGAAGGCTATTGTAGATGTTCTCAAGGATCGCATTGCCATTCGGAAGCTCAATGGTTCCGCAATTCATATTCTGGCCGACCTATTCGCTCATGTCTGATGATAGTCACATCGCCTTCATCAAATACTTCTCGGTCGCGCTGTACGATGCGTGGTTTGCGGTGTGAGTTTATCTTTTGGAAGTCACATTTCGTCTCTCATTACCATGTTTTCAGTATCGCAATTATCGCGATAATATCGGTGCCTCTCTGTCAACCGCAAATCGCTAAGCACATGCCTCCACGGCTGCGGTGTTCCTTCTTCGCCGAGCAAAAACTGGTGTAGGTTGTTTGTTCAAAATAGCTACCACTACGAGTTCAACTACCAGATTGGAAACCTAGTTAATCTCAGGGAGCAACGTGACGTCAAGACCGAAACGGATACATACTTCAAGCAACTGGCAGCTAATTGGAGCTAAGTGCTCAGATAGAGTCCACGCAAGTGATCTATCGGCCCTACTGTTTGATGTCGTTCTCATGGTTCTATCACAAAATAATTTGTTCCCGCCATATGAACACAAATTTGTTGTTCTATAAATGCGAATAATTTTCCGGAATAAAACTACAATAATAAGAGGGGAATACTCTTGTGGAGTTCCCCGGGAAAATGGATATGTTTCACTCATTCATTGAATTGTCTAACGCATTGCTTGTGGCTGTTGAATCCACATGTACCGAGAACTCTATCGATCATGCATCTCACCTTATTCTCGTACTACTCCTCGAACTTTGCAAATCCCCTTCGAATCTCTCAATCTCAAATACTATTCCGCTCCTTTTCACCATGTACCAGTTTTGAGAAAAATTATGCTAACAAACGGAATTTTAATTTTGGAACGGAATTTTGCTCACCTTATTGACGTAGTACTCCTCGAAGGTCTCCAACCAGCCCGGATCCACATGAGAATGTAAGACGATGTGCACGTTGAGGGGCTTACTGACGGGCGTGACGTGGCTGTTGATGGTGATGATCGTGCCGTCGACCTGCAAATTATTTCCTCATTGTCAAAAGGAATCCATATTTGTATCCTTCGTGTGTGCTCAAGCTCTCTTACTGCTTATGCTAAGACCCTTACTAAATTTCCCTAAACGCATTATTGAGAGGTCTAATGATGGTGATGATCGTGCCGTCCACCTGCAATATGAATTGCTGGATGCGACGACAAACACATACTTCATCACTCCATCATCGTTATTCTTGTCTGTTTACCAGTTCGAAAGCTACTGGTGTTTAGTTCCGCGCATTCTTTAAACGCTGCGATAAAGATTTGTGTGTTATCTCGCATTATTTACGGATCAACCCAACATTTGCGCTTCTTCAATAATTTCACGACCACTTGCTCAGACCAGTGTC
This sequence comes from Pristionchus japonicus, assembly GCA_900490845.1. NCBI lineage: Eukaryota > Metazoa > Nematoda > Chromadorea > Rhabditida > Neodiplogasteridae > Pristionchus > Pristionchus japonicus. Next base: position 265,834 of record LS504161.1, on the reverse strand, counting down.
TAGTTTGTGAAGTTAGGAAAACATTGAGCTTGATCAACATCTTTCCTAAAGAAGAAAACACGAGAAACTCTCATGTTTCTGAGATGACTCGTTCCGACTCGTGCTCATCTATTTCTGGCACTGATGAGGAACAAGAAGCCATTGAGAAGCCCTTCCATGATCTCATGTCGGTCATTAAGTCTATCGGCACGTCAAGAGCCCACTGAACCGAGGAAGAGGAGTCGCACGTTTGATTTGCAATTTAGTTCCAGACTCTCCAACCTTCATATCCGTCTTCTGCTCTTGCAACTGCATGAAAAGCTCCTCATTCGAGGGCGGAGGCGCCTGCTCGAGGGCTTCTTCCTCTTCATAGTGTCCACCTCCGACAATCGCCAAGAACGGTCGTAATCGTGAGACCTGAAAGTGATATGTGATGTCCCACAAACATATCCTCAACAATCCCTCTCAAAATATCATGAGATCTCATGGCAAACTATCGCATCACTCGACTCTACTCCCTTTCGCTCCCACCATTTTCAATTCTGCCTCTGTTCCGCACTGTTAGGGATAGCTGCTACGCTACGAATCTTTCCACACACTGTCTCCCCGGTCAGACAGTTGAGAAAGCACGCGAAAAGTAGAGAGTGATTTCCCGCCATCCCGTCCCATTCTCTGTTACCATACTGTGAGCACAGATGGCCGGAAGAGCGGGAATGGGGAAGAAAGGAAGGAAATGAGGAAACGATGCGAGAACGAAGAATCAACGATCCATGAGCTAGCCTTTTTTGTCTGGCGCAAAGCTTGGTCTTTTGAGCAGAGAAGCTGCTTTTATTTGAGTGACCGTCTTTTGGAAGCACAGATCACTTGGAAGATATTTTTTACAGAAAAAAAGCAAGCGAAAGGCTGAGAAACCCGACATACAGCAAATGAGAGTGACTTACGCCAGCTATCGAATCCGTTCGGAAGTCCATCAACAGCAGGATCGCCGTTCCTATCAACACGAACAGCACGCACAGGTTGAACTTGCGCCCGGACGGGCGCATTGTGCAGCCTTGAATATTCAAATGAGCTAGAAAACAATCAAAGAAACTTGACAAATGCCTAAAATCGAGAAAAAAACAATACGACCACGTCGATATCGAGTAGCCTCTAGCAAAATCAATCGCACATGCTTAAAGCCATAAAATGGAACGGCACTAGAATGAAAGCGAAACGGCGATCCGCTCAACAAAAGTGGCATTGCATACACAGAGAAGAGAGGGGAAAGATGCCTCATCGCCGACTCCATTGCTAAGTAACGCAGAAAAGTCGCTTTCTTCCTTCTCTGGACAAGAATCAAAGCATACGTGTCACAAAACGCTACTATTGACGGGTTTTTTGCACAAGGAGGAGGAGGAAATCGAGTCTTCGCGAGCTCGCGTGTAAATGACAAGCCTGAGAGAGCGAAGGGATCAAAAGGCTAAAGCGAAAACCAACGAGAGCAAAAACGAGAGAAAAATGTGCTTCATAACGAGGCGGCGGGAGGAAGGTCACTAGATCGTTATCGATAGGGTTCGGAAAGCAAGAAAGTCAGTGAAACTAGAAATAAAGAAAATACGCTAGATTTCCGCATTCCAGCTAACACTTTTCATGCGCTTTCCCTGGCTGTTTGACACTAGGGCGTCTCAATGTGAATGGGCGCAACACACAAAAAGGGTGATAAGAGCCAAGGATGACTATAGCTGGAAAGGAGAACTGAAAGCGGTAAGTGAATGGCCATTCCGAATGGAAAGCAAGGCCAAATCGACAAAATTATGCACGGTTTAGCGCCGAATAAATCGTTTCGGAGGCAAAAGGTGTCCGAGAGAAAAAAAACTACCCTGCCACCCCACTCTCACTCCTCTTCCGCGTATCCACGCGGGATTATCCATCTATACAACCTGCGAGGGATGTCGCCATAACAAATCCGCTGGTGCGATCGCGATGAACATCAAAGATTCGCCGCAAACTAGAGAGAATGTGAGCTAAATGACCACCCGGGAAAATGAGAGGAGCAGGGGAGAAAAACTGCTAAGTGCCCCGTCCGCCAGTTAGAGAACTGGTTTCGAGATAACGGGTCAAGAGGGGAGAGCGCAATGAAAGAGCACGTGTTTTTTGATCGAATTCTCTCTGTTCTCTCTCTTTATCTCTCTCAATCTGATGTTAGAGGGAGGTTCGCACAATCTCTGACCTAGAGTTAGAAGAACATGCGGAAACAAGAGAACGAAATGGAGAGAGACACAGAGTATGCATGAGCGGAGTCAGAAAGTCCGATGAATCGCATGAACAATGATAGGAGGTGAGAGCGGTCAGAGAAGCCAGAGTCCCTGATCAACCCCAGCTTGCAATCTGCCGATTCACGCCTCGGCTCCATGTGTGTGCATAGAGTGAGAGGGCAGAGACGCAGAGAGTGAATAAGCATCACTCTCTAGCCCCCTATCAAGTGCACAATCATTGCGAATTCGATCTTGTCTCTCCTCGAACTGCACGCTCTCTCGTCTTCTAGACAGTGCGAGCGTGCGTGCGAAATGGAGAGAGTCAGGGTGATGAATTCGCTTGGCGAAGAATACGCGTGGCATTGTATATGGACAGGGGGAATAATCGTGTTAGAGAGCGAACTGAATACACGCCGAAATATATGCAGAGAAAGCAGAGTTGTTCGAAAATTTTACTGTCTCTCATTTCCCTCGCTGGTCAGACAACGCGAGTAAACATGGAAAAGTGAGAGACCGTGCAATATTCGCCCAACAATGATAGAATGGGAGAAAACGAGGCAAGAACATGAAGAAAACGACCGCTTTTGCTCTTTTCCCAGTAAAAAGATGAGGAGCGAAATGAGAGAGGTCGCGCTACACTAATTGTTGTTGTTAGGGAGGAGGCCGAGGGGCTTTCCCCCTGCGGTGGCGAGTTAAGGATGAGAAGAGAAAGAAAAGAGGAAGAAAGGGGAAAGGAGCAGATAAAGTGCGGGGTTACAGCGCTTTTTCCACACTTTCAATCAAACGTTTGTCGTTGTCCATTCTCTTTTTGGGGAGAATCAGGAAATTCGGACCGGTCTAGTCGGTCTAGCGACGGAAATGAACGCCTGGACAAAGGCGATCTTTGTTCACAAAACCATGACCATGCTATTGGCAGGAAAGCAGGAAATCTCATTACGCGAGGCTCTCGAATGCAACAGCGCCACATGCAGACAGTTAGCGCATTTGTTGCGAGAATAGGAAAGAACTACTCTAGGAAATGGGGTCACTTTCCCCAGTGCGGCGCCCTTTAACTCGTTCCCTCCTACCTCAGTAACTATCGAGAATGCTCAAGATTGGCTCGTGACACGAAAAAGTGCTTTCGAAATGACTAGGAAGAGGAACGATGTTATGCGGGCCCAGTTAATCCCCCGGGGAGAATGAGAAGGGCACTGCGTTCTATGAGGCGGGAGCGAGAGAAAGAGAGCGCAGAGAAAACCGAGGGAAAACTGAATTGCACTATGAAATTGGCAACTTTCCAATGGCCAGAGAGGTCTCACCACGAAATTCGTACTGGGCGAATCCGGAACGCAGTGGAAGGGGAAATGGTTAGCACGAAAAAGAGATGCTCGCTAGCTGTCAGGGGGAAGTTTCGAGGCTCTAAAGGAAGAGGGTTCTGAGTTTGACAAGGCTATCAATGCAACCTCTACGCGCTTTCAAGAGTTCAAACGTGCAGACATGAGAAGGAGGAATGGGATGCCCTGTGTTGTAAAAGCACATACACAAAAAGCGAGCGCGGGCTAACGGGCAACGCCAAGGGAGCAGTGGCTCTCTCCCATTTGCTTGTTCTCTCGCTCTTCTTGACGGACGAGAGTGTGTGCGGCAATGAGAGAGCGGACGATCGCTAAGAGAGACCGACTGAGAGAAACGAACAGCTGCGCTCTAAGTGCGCCCTCGGCAAAGTTTATCTTCTCGCATGTCAGGGGGAAGACGAATGACTTTCAAGAGAATGTCTATGATCAGAGAAGAATTCGACCGATATGATAACAGCTTTCTCGATGAGACCATCGATTGGTCGAAGCAAAGAGCTGATAACGAAAGGAAGAGGGATTGAGTAGTGCTAGTAGTCTCTCTGCCGTAGCGTTTCAGCACGCATTTTCACTGCATGTTTAGCTAATTCCACAAACTTCCCTCGTATTACTTCCTCAGTATCGATCATGTGGTTGCTGTAATTAGCTTTGTTCTCTATCAAATATTCGCTTCATGGAGGTTCTATTTCCAATCATGGCAGAAGAAACGCGAATTCTGCGATTATCGAAGAAAGAACTGCTACCACCACGAACGGTAGTGTATCAGATAGAAGATGGTGAATTAAAAATATTTTAAAATATTTATCTAAAGTATAAGGAAGTTTAAGGAACCATGATATATCGCTATTGGGACACGCCTAATCGTTTGTATGCTAAAATTGAGTGAGTTTCGTTCGATTCACAATTCGATTCGCTCAATTCACTCGATTTACGCATTGAATTCGCAGAGGAAAAGTTGTGGAAGCGAAATCAGTACCTGACTGCTCAGACGCTTCAGAATATGCCGCAGGACTGTGCAAACATTTTACGGTCTCTCATTTCGCAATGCTCTCTAGCCGGTCAGAAAAGCGAGAGAGCATGGGAAAGTGAGAGACCATAAAATTTTTGCACAGCACTTTACTTTTACTCGAGGACGGAAGAGGCGAGTGATTCAGAAAGTAGTTTTTTTCATGAACGTTGCTTGCAGAAGCGATTACTCATCAAGACGGTGAGAGGAATTTGTGCCAGTGATACGGATCACTCTCTCAATCAACTATTGTTATGAATTGTTTAGACTACGTTAAAGAAAATATACAAAGCCGAAATTACTCCGCAGCGCACGATTAGGATTACGCAAGTTCGCCATTTGGTCGAGGTGCTCATTGATCTAGCCATGCAAAATGGTGATCATCGACTTTCCCAGGGCGAGGATGTTTGCGTTGGCGGGTTCTGCCTTGGGGAAACAATACATATACCGGTTGTGGGAAGAGCCCTACGCCGATGGAATTCTTATCGATTACGATTCGAAACTGATGGGGCGAATTGGCGTTTACTGGTAAGACGTGCAGAACGCTTGAAACAGTTAATATCGCTCCTGCAGCGGCAAAGCAATTCTTGAGAAAGCATTTGACGCAGACCTTCGAGATCCCGCAGTTGTGGAATGCGATGACAGGACAATCGTCTTGGAGGTTGTGCAAAGCTTCAGAACCGCTTACCATTTATTTCAGATTCCAAAAAGCCGAAACTGCTATTCAATTATGTATGCTGTCGACTCATCTCCGTTCATTTACATTATCGCTGGAAAGATTCTATACGTACTAAGCATGGAGACGAAAACGTTTCTGCGTACTTTGCGAATGGAGTAAGCGTCAGGATGTTTCGGAGAAGAAAAATGGTTTACAAGCACATTTAGCATAGCCGAGAACCCGAGATCTATTCTCGGAGTGCATAATGGACTGGTGACTATTTCAGCAGAAGGAGGTAGAGATAGATACTGGATGTCTGGCCAGCTTCCGATGGATTATGTAGGTCAGATTATTTTTGTAAGTCAGATTATTTCATGAAGCATTTGAGATCCAAACTAGAAAAGCTGAAGTACAGACTGTCGATATCGACACTGATTCAAGGGTTTCTCTGGATCAACCGAGTGATGTATGCGAAGATAACATAAATTGATTTAACTTTCTAGATTTTTTCAGAAGAATCAATCAAACACACATTTAGAGGGATTTTCTTCCAAGTGAGCAAAAGCAAATTTAAGAGACCGGATCGGTAAGACTCGAGGATTTTCACCTACCCCCCGGACACGCTCCTACCGATTTGAGATCCGCAAGCCCACACTCTAGTACTAGGAAGGCTTTAGCCATGCAATAACCATGGCACCCCTTATTCGGGCTTTTCTCCGTTACGGAGGGAGAATAGTGAAAATATGTGTGAAATGTTTGAAAAATCATA
>LS504161.1:242128-257471 GCA_900490845.1 Pristionchus japonicus | reverse complement strand
GTAATTTATTCAAAATCCAAATCTCAATTCCACATCATTGTGCAAAGATATCTCGAACTTGAAAAGCCGGTCGACTCCAGTTAGTTGATTTTCACAAACCTCTACCAGTGGGCTACAATGTGCACCTAGGCTACCCCTGTCCGTCTCTTCAAAAAGTGGCAACTTTATTCAAAAAACGAAAAATTGAGAACAGAAAAAAATAGCGGAGTGGAGCAGTACTGAATCTGTACTGTTGCCTGGGTGTCTCTGGGCACCTCTAACGTGATGCCGAAGAATAACTGAGTCTATCTATCCAAGTTTACTTTTTATGATTTTTAAAACATTTCACACATATTTTCACTATTCTCCCTCCGTAACGGAGAAAAGCCCGAATAAGGGGTGCCATGGTTATTGCATGGCTAAAGCCTTCCTAGTGCTAGAGTGTGGGCTTGCGGATCTCAAATCGGTAGGAGCGTGTCCGGGGGATGCTCGATTTTTACCGATCTGGTCTCTTAATGAACTGAAAGACAAGAAAAGAAAGAGAAAAGGCATTGCAGATTCTCAAATGAGTTTAAAATCATGAAAATTCGCGGATTCGGATCGCATGGTGTAGTTTATGAAGCCCTAAACATTCTTGATGAGCACAAATACGCTGTCAAACAAATTCATGTCAAGTCAGTTATGAAAGTATTTATCACGATAACTATGGAATTGTAGTGATAGCACATTTGCGAAGAAGCTTAGGGAGGTTAGAACGATGGCTCAGCTTGATCATCCAGGAATCGTTCACTACAATAGCACTTGGGTCGAGAAACCACCGGAGGACTGGCAGGTATCGTGCTTTACTTTGTTACTCATCTTGATATTTTTTGTTTGTTTTTGAATCTGTTCCTATTTTAATTGTTTTCTCAGATGCATAATGATCGCGAATGGCTGAAACAACTTTCTCAGACAGATTTTCCGGTATTTTCAACAACAAAAAAGCAAGCAATAGCGAAATTTCAGATTCATGTGCATTACAATTCTCCAATGTTTCTCTACATCCAAATGCAGGTAATTTTCATGCTTTCTCTTCCTAAAAAACCCTCGGGATCGATGCTACTGATGGGAGCTTCCTTGTTTTCTTTCAGTTGTGCAACCAGTCGCTGGCAGATTGACTGAAAGGAGAGGGCAGCACTTCCCGTGTTCTCCCACTTGTACGATCTTGGTTCAAGCAGATAGCTCAAGCCGTTGCGTACATTCACGACGCAAATATTATTCACAGTGATCTCAAGGTACGTTTTTTCGAGCTACCTAACAGAGATTTCAATTTTGCATCCAGCCCAGCAACATTATGTTCGCGTCTTCTGATCGGTTGAAAATTTGCGACCTGGGAATCGCTACTCAGCTGGAAAGTGGAGAGAATGCGTCGGCCACTCTCACGTACATCGGCACGCCTCTGTACATGGCGCCTGAGCAGGTGCGAGGCTATCATTGAATGCAATGTATTCATATGCTTCAGCGGTCGATTTGGGGCAAGTACGACTCTAAAGTAGACGTGTTCAGTCTGGGATTGATCATCGCCGAAATATCCATAATCATGACTGAAAAAGAGAGAAGCGAAGTGAGATTTCATGCAACTAAAATTAAAGAAAGTCGTTCAGATTTTTTCAAAGCATTTGTTCCGGAAACCCCAACGATATCTTACCAGACCATCCTGATACGGTTAGATTCTCTACTGAGGATGTCCTCATGAAGACCAATTCAGATGGAATTCGTCAAGTGGCTGACTCAGCTTGACCGTGAGAAGCGGCCAAGGTGCGGAGAGATGCTCAACCACCCTTTCCTCGCATGATTCTTCTCAGCTTGTCTATTATTTGGGGAACAAACATTTATCTACATGCGCTGCATATAACTATTTGTTATGTGGGTTCGCAAGGCTTATTCGTTCTTAGATGAATAATTTTTGTAGCAAAATGAAATGCTTACGAACGCCAGTGCGGGGCATTTTGTGAGTGTAGCCTCGAACTCCCGAGAAGTGCCGTCATTGTCATTTTGGATGTCGAAGATCAATATTTTGTCAATCTTATCTCATCAGTCCCATATGTACCGTCCCAATTCCCTTATCGCATTGGCAATCAAACACTGTTGGAATCATCACTCCTGTTGCTTCAGTTTTCTCACACATTTTTTCTCTCTCCTCTGACTATCACTGATGATCCTATTGACTGCGTTCACAGAATTGCCGTGTTTTGCCATTTGCTCTTTATTTGAAAATCTCTAGCTCACAGTCCCCAGAGATTTCGCCACACATATCTCGTCGCTGTGGTGATCAAACACCAAAGCTTCACATGATAACATTTAACGATAAATACGCATCTCCCCAACCCCTCTGGCCATTTCTCCAACAAAATTAACAAGTTCAATACGAGTATGTATTTTGCATTTATAGATCACGTGCTGTCATTACCATTTTCTGCTCATCTTGCCATTTGCATTTAAAACGTTTGCGAGAGAGGAGAGAAGGACTCTCTAGCTGATTCACTTCCTTCTTCATTCGCTTTGACAAGACCTGGGAGTGTGAGTTAGCAGCTAGAGTTCTTATTTGAAGTCGCCGTCTCCTCATTTCACACACTTTCTCACTGATCTAACCTTAAAGAGAGTGCGTGAAATGAAGAGACTGCGCCCCTTTAATTAGAATTCTAGTAGCTGCGATGCATGTTAGAGGCATCTGCTATTCTGCCGCGTCTAGGGGGTCACTTCCTCCAATCTCTCTTTCTCGCGTGCTCTTACTTGTGAGATTCCCTTCTCGCCAAAGCCGACTGGGCGGGAGAAAAGGAAATCGTAAATTTCATCCTTGCCTTTACAGCCGAGTCTCTTTCTTCCTCTTCACGGCTTCTCTCTAGTTGACCTTGGTAAAAGTAGCTATTGCATTCACACCATGAGAGTTTTCAAAAATCTTGCTGAAAATAACTCTAATTTGCATGGTACCTTGACCATTACATATTTCTCTCGTGCGCAAACAATTTCGCTTCCAATTCACGGCACCGAAAAATCATAGAATCGCTTGTTACTGTTTTTGCAGAGAACAAAGTAAGAGAGCTTGGTTTTGTTTTGCTTATTGTCTTTCCTTTTCTTTCAGTTTGCTCGCCCACGTTGCAATTGTAGTTTAATCGCATTTCCTGCCTCCGCTAGCAATGTTTTCTGTCTGATCGCTTAGAGTTCCGGTACGCTAGTCGAATCACAGATTCACATTAGCCCTGAGCTCGTCTTCGTCAATCAAGGAACAGGAAATGAGTCATCGCTGTTTTCTCTAGGGGCTCCATGATTCTATGCTGCGACGGCGGACAGTTGCAGACCAACCAACAAATTCAATACGATTGTACTTGCTCGGTTTTCTTATTTATAGATCAAGTGATGTCTTCTTCTTCTCTTGCCATTTGCATTTAAAACGTTTGCGAGAGAGGACGGGAGGACTCTCGAGCTGATTCACTTCCTCCTTCATTCTCTCTGGCGAGACCTGGGAGTGTGAAGCGGCATTTCCATAACGAATCTTCTCTTTTTGATTCTCACACTCTCTGGTTACGCTGGCCGGTCAGAGTGTGCGTGAGAAGAGGAGATAGCGTCCCTTAATTAGAATTCTAGCAGCAGCGATGCATGTTCGATGCATCGGCTATTCTCCTGCCCCTGCGCGGTGTCTCCTTCTTGCGTGCTCTCACATGTGAGATTCACTTCTCGCTAAAGGCGACTGGGGCAGAGGGAAATCGTAAATTTCGTCCTTGCTTTTATTGCCGAGTTTCTTTCTTCCTCTTCACGCCTTCTCTCTAGTTTCCCTCCGAACTCACGTAAAAGTAGCTGTTGAACTCACGCAATGGATGATTTCGAAAATCTGGTTCTAGGTAGTTCTGCTTTGCATGCCCACTGCATATTCATGCAGTGCGCAAACAATCGCGCTTTCAATTCACGGCATCGGAAAATCATAGAATAGCTTGTTACTGCCTTTGCACAGAACAAAGTAAGAGCTACCTTTGCTCTCCTTGTTTTCTTTGCTTTTCTGGTTTGGTCGCTCACACTAGGATTCTAGTTTTATCGCATTTAATGTCACGACTAGCTAATTTTTCTTAGAGTTCCGGTACGTCAGTCAAATCATATATTCGCATAATGTATGGTCTTAGATTTAAAGCTTCCGTCAAGTAAATAGGAAATGAGTCAATCTGTCCGGAAGACATGAAGAATTGCTTCCGCCGGTCTTCGGTGTCGGGCAGGATCGTTCTTCAGTTGACGACTCTACTCGTTAATTGTTTATGCTCACTTACCGATTCGTTGACACTCTTCAGCTCACTTCCTCTCACATTTCTCTGCAGACAGCAAGAGAGACTGCCAATTGCACCTCTCCTCTTTGTCATCAGACATAATTGCACACTGTGTGCGCACATGCCAGTTGTTGTCACCGTTGCTGCTGTCAAATGCATGTACACGGCACGTTACAATAGTGGAGCCGTGAACCTAGCACGACCGCGTCTCGCGTGCGATTCCCGCGCGACGCTCCTTTCAAATCGAGTGACAACGTTGGTTAGCAAGGCATCGGAACCCTTGTTTCGCAACGGCGTCGCTCGTCTTTCGAAACACGAGGCTAGGCAATATGTAAACAACGCGCACTCTAGTTGCGACGGGTAAGGTACCTGGGCGAGTTTCGCAACATTTCGCAACCCTGACGCAATACTTCGCCGCGCGCGTTGCGGTTGTTTCAGATTCGCCTTAACTTGCCGTGTGTAGACAGCCCGAAATTAGAGAAAAATGAGATTGCGATTATCTATCTCCGGTTACGGTAACATGTCTGGGTAGGGTTGACATTATTGATCAAAGATCAAGTTTGTATCTCGCACTTTGAAAAAGTTTGCGATTCCCGGGATACGGTATTTTTGATTACTGTACATGACCGGTTACTGTAACATGCTTTGATTTGCGATACTTTGGGTCGACCCTCGACACATTTTACCATGACCCCAGGGTCATTATTCCATGAAAAAAAAACAGTTCGCGATTCCCGACGATTACGGTAGTGAAATACCGTATGCCTCGGCTGATAACAATGATACAATGTTCAATGCCCACTCCCCACCGAGTTATGACTCTTTGCCGTTTTGTCCGTTAATGTTTTTTTAGATTGGTATGGTTGTAGAAATGCGTCTTTACTTTCATCCTGCTAGTGGGTCTGTGTGATTATCGAGTTGCGCCTGATATAGATAGAGACCCCAAGCTCCGCCCACTTTGAGGGGATACTGGCATGAGCCAAACCTGCGCATGTGCGGTACTCTGCTAAAACTTTTAGCACGTTTCCTCGAAGAGTATCGCAAGCGCGGGGAGAGGGAAGCGAGAGAGCGGGGGGGGGGGGGGGAGAGAGGCTCCGCCTCTTTTCTCTCTCTCCTCTTCCCTTCCCTCTCGCCCAGTGCTTGCGCGCGCTTGGTTTTAGAGGCATAACTTTCCATAGAGACAAGATAATCGCAAACGGTAAAAGTATGATGATGTTGTTAGGACCATGATTGGCATATTGAACTCAGATTTGATACCATTGCTTCAAATCGGCGATCTAGGTTGGGGTCTCTAGATATAGATAAAGCTCTTCGAGACCGCATTGTTCTCTTTTCATGTTGTTATCGCCTCGAATCTGGTAGCCCCTGCATTCCTCTTCGACTGTTTCTTCGTAATATTTTGTGCCAAACCTTACTCAATCAGATCCATTTATGTTAACCGAACGGGTACACCATCCAGAGAATGATATCTGCCTGGAACTACACAGCGTCATGCTGCATGGCAGCGACGAAAAGCATCCATCTCGTGGACTTCCTCTCTCTACTCATCGCGCTCTCGATCTACTCCACCTACATTAGAATTCTGAGCCATAACAAGGTGAGAGGTAGACGTCGTGAAATATATTCACAAATTGCTTCAATAGCAAAACAATGGCAATCGTGAACCCAAACGCCAAAAGGACACTTTCAATCTCAGGTGGTCCACGCCAATCTCAAGATGATCCTAATCGCTGCGACCACTATAGACATGAGCCTCCTCCTAGTCCGAATCTTTGACTTTCTCGATTTCTCTGGCAACTACAGCTTCGGGCCAACTCTGCGTAACACGATCAAGATGATTTGTGATCTAATATCTCGATCTGTCTAGCCGGAACTCTCTATTTAGGCTTTTCAATGGGCACTCTCTCTCTATTCAATCTGCTGGCAGAGCGATCGCTGGCGCTCTTCGCATATCAGTGGTGCGTTGAACAGAAACATGCATGGTTCCTACTGCGAAATACTATTTATAATAGCAAATACAGCAGAGGAAAGTTCGAATTACGGACAATAGTTTGTTGAGAGAATGTGGAACATGATTAGTGGACTGCCCGTCATTTGAACTCAAGAACCAAATAAAATGAAAATGCAGGTACGATCGACCTGAGTCCGCTCGTCCTCACATCATCATGCTTATCTACCTTCTGCAGTTGATTTTCGTGCTCGTCATCTATCGAATGGTGCAAAACGGTACGATCGTTTAACCTTAATCATATAATTTGTAAATGGTTTTAAAACTTCTTATATTATCAGGAGGTGCGGCAGCTGCTCAATTATACGTCACCGTGCTTTTCTGCTGCGCAATTGTCGCTCTATTGGTCAGTAGTGTATATAAATATCATTAGTACTGTGTCTGTTTACTGTGAGTACTGTAATTGAGTACTGTAGTTCCTCAGTCGATTGATGAACGTGAGAAAATCACAATCCAACCGACTGACAAGGGCGGAATAAGGGAGAGTGGAATGGCAATAATGCGTCTCGCTCCAGACAGGGGATTATGGAAATGAGAAGGAGAGGAATAACGAGTGTCACAGAGATCAAAGATCAAATAGGAATTTCGATGAACCAAATACACAGATCGATAGACCTTGACGAGTTGAGGCTATTGCCAAAAATAGCCAGAAAAATACACACTTTGAAGGGGTAAAAAGAGCCCTCAAAGTCGGGGTGACCTGGGGTGACCCACGGCGACTCTATGCACCACTTTCGTTGCAGGGGTGACTCTGCGGGACTGTAATTGCCACTTTTCGCCTAATTCTTGGGTTGCGAAGAAAATGCAAGAAATCACGCATTCATTCACGTATTTTATGTGAACAAGTTGAAAGCAGTGTTAAGCAAAACGCCGTGAAAAGATACTATCGCTCTCCGCACGTGGATGCTAATCTATAACTCAATTGCAGACCACGTTACTCTACATTCTCAGTGCTCGTGCGCGTCAAAATTGTGTGCAGAAGCGACGATTTGACCTCACGCGTCACTCAATCTCCGGCCAGTACCAAATGGCCGAGAACCGGAGATGCGATCGATTCATCGCAATCTACATTCCGTATCAGGTTGGTGCGATGTTTCATCTGTACGCTTATCTCAATAGAGAACTGTGAATAGCGACGGAAACGAATCCACAAACGGCCTATGTGGGCATGTAGGGATTGGTGATGGAATTTTAAAACCGTTTTGCCGTGGTTCGATGCCCCGCTGACGCAATCATCTTTTGACATTTTTTTGCAAGTCGACGATCACTTGTCTCAATGTTGTTCTGACACAGAATTTCGAAGAAGAGCAAGCGCAGCGCTTTTCCTATTTCTGGAACCTTTCTGATTTCTCGTTTATCGAATAGGCTTCTTCTTCCTAGCATTACGTGATAGTCACACTCCTCTCATCACTCCGCTTCTCAACTGAAAAATGTTTTTTTTCAGGTACTCTCCTTCTTTCTCACTGCTATCCTCAGCGGTCTTCTCATATTTCAAGTGGAGCGAAAAGACCCGCGCAGCTATCTTCTCTACCTCACTCTATTCTATCTGAGCATCGCGCCAAGGGTGAGTGCGCGCCAGAAGTTGATCACAGTTTCTCACTGATATCTTGTATTAGGGTATTGCCTGAGGTACACATGAACTTCGTGCGGAAATGTGTTGCTCACTCATCAACCTTCTTCAGGTGATGCTGTCCATGCTCATCCCTCTGCTACGTCATTCCGTGCTCAACAAGCAGTTCAGGCAACTACTCGGGTATGCTAGTTTGTTCTTGGCTTCTTGGAACTGAACTTGATGATGCCTTACCGTGATGAATTCTTCGTTTTCGTTATTTAACTTATGAAACCATACATCGCCGAATGAAGTGCATGGACCCAATCGACCAAACATCTTGCAGGAGATATTCGTCGCGCCTCTCTTCGTCCTCGTACGCTCCGAAGCCCGAGTATATCATCGTCCATTCGACTGGCGGGAAACCCCTCACGTTCCCGATCGAACAAGAGACGGTCATCTATTTCGAGAGCTACTCCGCAGCGTGGGGAAGGGCAGGGAAAACAGCATCACACGGATAATGAAAGGGTTTTTTGACGATTGAGTGGAACAACGCAGCACACGGTGGTTGAACGAGACCCGACACACATCACGGCGGGAGGAAGCAAAGCAATAAATTTGTATGAAATGATGTATAAAATGGTTAAAAATTCTTTTTGTTCGCATATAACAAGGGCAAAAATAAAACTCGGCCATTTTTAAACAGTCGTCTTTGCATTCGAAATATTGAGAACAAAGCAGTATTAAGGAGAATAATGTTCAGATCAGTAACAGTCCCTGTGACTAACACAGAACAAAAAGAAAAAAAAGCATCTTCCATATATAATTGTTCCCTCCTTTCCCACTATTTCTGACCTGAGTTATTCATCAGGTGATGGTTTGTCGTGATCATTCTGTGGCATTTACTCTAGTTATGCTCAGACATTTTGCACACCAGAACATTATAATAAGATGTGTGCATAATTTTTCTGCAACGGGAATAGCATCGAGTGACTTTTCTCAAAAAAGTTCAAATTTTGTCACCTGATACGTATGAAGTGCATGTATTGGGCGTAATCCCTCAGCTATGTTGTAACTGTCGCTGTGCTTCTTTAGGAGCTATTGCAGTGCAATGGAAAAGCACAAGACCGGCTGAGTAGCCGAAACCGGAAAACGCACTTAATGGTCAAGAGAATTTCCAGGTGCAATTGCTGAAAGTTCCTTCAACACAGACTGTGTATTTGGTACTTCAGCAGGTGAGCGCATGCACTGCGTGGGTTCAGCTGTTCCGCAGGTGTTGACAATACCCCCATAACTGCCGTCGATCTAAAGCCATTTCTCAATTCATTTGCAATCATTTGCGTTAGCCTCTACAGATCATTATTTTGAATTCCCAGTTTAGAGCACCTCTTTTAATTATTTTCCGTCATTCGGACCTGCGTCTGAATGAGTAGGAATATTCATTATGTGGCATTTCCAACATTCGTTCAGCGACCTTTCTGGCACCATAATATTATCCCATGATATGATGTTATGAGGCCGAATGAGTAGTGATGACCACTGTCATAACAAATCACAGAGTTGCGACATCACCGACCATTGATATGTCGTGCTTGGCGTCATTAGATGCGTCAGCGTATTTTGACTACTTTTTCCATTACTCCAGTCTGTTCCTGAAGCAAAACATCAGATTCACTCTACTCTGTCACAATATCGCAACCTTATACTCTCTGTGAGAAGCGTCCATCTTCATGTAAGATGAGTTGACCACGATAACGATAAGATCGTTTCTCACCCACTTCTGTCGCGATAGGCTTTGAGTGAGAGAGCTCCTCGTACAGGCCAAAACAGGTCTCACGAGTGTGTGAGAGCACTTCGATCTCGAGCTCTTGGCTATATTCACTCTTCCAACTATTCTTCCCAAAGCTTTTACTATAGATTGAAGTCGCGATTTCTATTATATCTCATTATCGCAACTCCTTGTATACTTCTTATTCTGGACCGGTTTGTTTTCAGGACATACATGATGTCACCATGGTTCGGTTTCCTTCAAGCAGTGGAGCTCGTCATTTTCAGTAAGATTTTTTTTCTTCAAAATATTAAATGAGGACAAACCTTCCATTTTCAGTAATCGCAATATTGCTAAACATTGTTGCTTTCACTCTCATCGCGACAAAATCTCGGAAAGAGATTCGTGAATACAGAAAACTACTTGTGATCTTGCTTGTCACTGGTGCAGTCTTCGCGGTGCTGCATGGATTGACGCAACCGGTTGGTTTGTTTGCTTTTCTTGTCACAAGTAACGAGTAGCAATTTTTTCGAACATGGGAACGTTTTGAGAACAGAAATATGCAGATTTGCGTCGTGCGTGGCAATGTGTTCGTCACTTACGCTACTGGCTGGGTGAGGGACGGTCGGGTGCTGGCTGTCTACTACGGTGTAGTCTCGGCCAGCTTCATTATCATCGCCATGCACTATGTGTATCGAGCTGTGGTCATCTCCAGGTTCAGGGACATGTCACGTATGACAATTCATGGCATGTAAATGATGTTTCAGCAATACTCAAACGTCGA
Organism: Pristionchus japonicus; assembly: GCA_900490845.1. Lineage (NCBI taxonomy): Eukaryota > Metazoa > Nematoda > Chromadorea > Rhabditida > Neodiplogasteridae > Pristionchus > Pristionchus japonicus. Next base: position 247,091 of record LS504161.1, on the reverse strand, counting down.
TGCGAATCAGCGCGAGAATGGTTACGGTGTTTTTCGCGATAATTCTAACGGAACTTGCCATCTGGGCTGCGCTCAACGTCAACTTTCTTTGCTATAAACCAGAGTAAGACCTTTATTGAACTCAATGGAACACGCTACAACAAGACTGTCCTGAATCTCAAAATAAACAACTCAAATCGCTCGTGTTTTTTTCATTTTTGTTTTTTTTTCAGATACGCCCAAGAACTCGCTCTGATCTCCAAAGACTTGCCTGACTTTCCTGAGAACGATCTTGATAATGCACTCCTAATGTATCTCGGAATTGTGAGCTCTTTCTGACGACTGAAGGAAACATTGCTTTGCAGGTCGATGGAGCCATTAATTGGCCAGTTTTCATCAAAATAATGATTCTCTGTTCCATTTGCACGATTTCCCTCTTGTTGATCATCTGGAGTTCCTATACGTAAGTGTCAAACGGTCTCGAAATGTATTTCATTTCGCCCTTGGATTGGGGAATCATCCTGCATGATCTTTCATTTCAGTATAATTCGTATCCTCATCGGCCATCTGCCTCGGAACAGTGCGTGGCGGAATCACAACAAGCAGCTGTTCGTTGCACTCTGCTTCCAGGTGAGCTGTTGCTTCCTGGCTAGAGATGAGAAAGGATGAGGGAAGAGGGGCGAATTGATGCAAATTGAGCAATGCAGTAGTGGTGGTAGTGGCAGTAGTGCAGAGTGCAAGATTATTTCCTGAGATTACTAAGTAAAATATTAGGTGCAGATAGAGCTTTTCTCTGATCTAGGGGAAATGCTCTATCTATCATATTTTTTTTCTTGGTAGATAACAATTCCAGTTCGCCGGCTCTCTGATCGTCCTCTACTTGCCTTGTCTCACCTACATCATGCTGCCCTTCGTGCCCTCACTCAACTTCCACTCCCCCACATGGCTCCTGTCTCTGCTCTACTCGCTGTACCCGATTGGTGAGCTGAAGTCATCTTCTCGAAACCCATTAGCTTAGTGAAAATGTGAGAAAAAAAGACAAAAAATGAAAACACGTTCCTGGGTACTTCCACTTTCACTCTTTTGTATTTTTCCAACAGCTACAGAAGTGAATAGAGATAGGTTAACAAAGCGGTTGATGTTTACTATGAGTTACAGTGACTATGAAAACTCAAAGCGAAAACATTTGCAGTCGACCCGCTCGTCATCATTGTGTTTATTGGCGACTATCGAAAAGGACTGCTCCAATTTTTGCGACGAAAGCCGATCGAACCAGCGCATTCCCTCTCCCAGACGATTCATCAAACTACTCCATGATAGCAATGTTTTTGGTCAATTACATTGGTGTCTTGTTTATCAAAGTCGACTGCTTTTTCACGCTGTAATGAACTTTCACAGAGCTTAAACGAACCGGAGACTTCATTATGATTACTACCGTGAACAAAATATCATATATCGTGCCAACAATTTCTCTTTTATTCAACGGTGATGAATCGCGAAAAACAACATCACTCGAGCTCTCTCAGGCCTTTGACGATTTCTAGTGCACTCACTTTACCCGGAAAGGATTCAGCCGTATTTTCACACCTGAGACAATATTCGCGAAATCTCTAGTGATGCAGACATTGCGATCTCAAAACATGAGAAGACACATCGTGAGAAATCACAGGGCTCATGTCCTTCCTAAGCGGCTTTAATGTTCTTGCACTTCCGCACGAATATTTGGATGAATATCGTCAAGAGTCTCGCGACCGATTTCTAGTCTGCTCATCTTCATTTGAAGAAGGCGGAGTCAATATTTTGGCAGTTACGGAGAACCGCTTGATCTCAACACACGGTGGTGGTCCGGCTATGGTGCAATTCCGCGTGTGGTACTGGGCTCCAGTTGGCGCCGTGGTTATCCCATCGACGATTCTGCATCTCAAACTGCTGTGGACAGTGTGGAGATGCAGTGGACGAAGCCAGTACAACAACCTCTTCTATCGACTGTTTATTGTTCAGGTTGGTATGTGTTCAGTTCGTTGCGTCTTATAAGGTCCAGCACCAACATGCTTTTTTTGCTAGTCATAGTCGTCTATCCAAAAGCAATTATGCGAAGAATACGTTTTCTAATCACGATATATTGAACGCTTCTCAAATGTATTTTTCTGACTGTATCTGTCTTACCCCGCCTCCCTCTCCTCTCTCCTCCTCACTAGGTAGGGAGAAGTGCAGCGGATCTCTTCTGATCCCGCTAATCTCCACTGCTCTTTAATCACAAGGAAGCAAATCAGCGAGAGATCACAGCGACTTCTGGCCTTATTGCATATCAGGATTATTGGGAGATCTTACATTCCTGAGTGGATTATAGGCTACACACATTAATCGAAGAAATAGGCACAAACCACAATCAAAATTTTCGTCTAATTAATCATCATTAGCAAATGAGTGCTCTTGATTGAATAAAAATTCGGTTAGATATTCAGAGTATGATCGAGCTCGTTCTCTTCTTTCTCTACACTGCATTCGGCATCCTCATCAAGGACCAACCTCTGGGTGGAGATTGGCTACTTGCAACGAATGGCTCAATATTTCCGAAATTATACTATTTCGGTTCGATCTACTACTTTCTCTACGTACAGGTGAGCTTTATTTTATACCATTTATATGACATTTTAACAATCAAACAGAGGAGCACAGAGTGGGAAAAGCTCCTTTAGGTCTGGGGAGTCATCGTACAGTCGTTCAACCGCTGCCTCGCCGTATGCGCTCCGTTCTCACGAGTTCGGAATGTAAGACGCTTTGCAAATTGCTCACTTCTTATATTCTCACTGTTTCTTCAGCATAATCGATCCGTAATACATGCAGGTAGTTTCAGATTCTTGAGGAAACACCCGCATTCGTTTGCTGTCTGTTCAATCTCGCAGTTCCATTTGCTATTCTGTTCCGGCTGTTGCTCCAGGTATTTTTCGGTGTTCTCATTATTGATCCAACAATTAGTGATTTGACTTTTTCCTTCTTTATTTCAGGAGGATACCTCATTTGAGCACGACAAGCACGGTACTGTCATCGTGTACAGCCCACCAAACGTCATTCAGGTACTATCTTTAGCCTCACCGATGGTTCGAAATAGTTTTTGGGATTTCGAATTTTCGGAATACAAAACATGACAAGATCTCACTTTAGTGGAACTAAGGTTTGATGGCAGAATACCGCGGGGCCAATATTTTCTCATTTTGAAGACCAATGGCGCGTACTCGGCGGCGGTCACCTCGGTTGGGACGGCGATCTGCGCCGGATGTTATGCCCTCATTCTAAGGAAGCTCATCGTGATGAAGAAGCAACTGTGAGTATGGCGAGTAACACTCGATAATCAATCGATGATGTCCGACGTGCCTCGTCAACAAATAACTTTTCTCATTTGCCACACTCTCTAGCCTCTCTGACTGACGATAGATACAACAAAATGGATAGATCTTTTGTTGCAAAGCCATCCCTAATCTGGAAAGATAGTTTCGTTCTTTCCAGGAGTATCGGCAAGTTCCATCGAGAAAGGATGCTCTCTCTGGTCGGGTTCGTGCTCTACCTCTCACTATGTACGATGACGGCCTTCTATCTCATCATCGCCTTCGCAGCCGAGAGCAATGTACGGTTCATAGGACTTTTGGATCGCTTAGAATATCCGCTCCGGCTGCACTGGCAATAGGGCTGGGTAGATAAGCAGATTAGGAGCCCGGGAGAGAATATTCTGGGAATAAATTCTGAGCCAGATATCGAAACAAGTGTCAAATGTGTCCGTAATTTCGAAAGTTTTCACATTTATTGCCTACCGTTTTCGACATCGAAGTACGTGAGAGCCTGACAAGACTCGTACACAGTCCGATTCTCAAAACGGAAATGAGACGAACGATGACGTTCTCACGAGCTACAAAAAATGTGTGAAAAATAGGGTGTCTGCTGGTTACTTTTGATAATTGAAAAAATTAATCAAACTTTCAGGGCGATCTCGTTCTGCTCGTGCGCAACTTCTACATCGTTCCCGTGCTCCTTCTGACCTTCGTCAACCCCTGGATGCTCACCATCACGAACAGCAATCTGCGCGCACGGTTAGTGGGTGGGAAACCAGAAGTTAACAGGATCTGCCTGATCACTCGATTTGCATGCGATTTCCGGTATCGTTTTTCGTGCGGTGCAGATCGAAATAGACATTCAACGAGGAAAGCAAGAAAGATTCGTCAACGTACCCATTCAGATTGCGTGGGGGATCTCCTGCCTCCTCGAGTGTGCACGCAACAGCGGTCAAGACGGTCTCCGGAGGGACCCGCGAGTCCCGATCTCACCGTGACCACTGATTCACTACCTAATACGATCCCTTCCGTCTCCTGCATTTTCATCCTGTACCGAATTCTATCGATTCGATACCCAAATACAATCATTTCAACCATCAGAACTTTCCCGTAACTTTAATTACGGGAAAATACCAATTGTACTTTCATTGTACTTTCCCGTACTTTATTCAACTTCATTTTCCCGTGATTATTATCATAACCATCCCGGAATCCATGTCAGAACATTCCCGGAACTTATGTATTCTGATATTACCCGAACATTCTCCCACCCATTCAATCATTACTCATCGTACTTTATTTACGGGAAAATACCTACAGTATCTTCCGTAACTATATTTGAATTCCCGCATCGCTTCGAGACCCGCCCGCGCTGCGGTTGTCTAGCGAGCAACGCGTTCCCGTGTGTTTGTCGTTTTGTCACCCCTTTCCTCACTTTCCCCTTTCCTTTCCTTTCCTCAATCTCTCCTCCATCAATCAATCACTCAATACATCGAATCAGTCAACGGCTGATCACACCAGACTCCCTTGGAGGAGTCGTCAGTCCAATCACCGCCCCGATCCTCACTCCAAGGATGCTCTACTCTCTGATCAAGTCGACGAAGATCCTCCGTGGAAGCCAAGCTGCCTCCTCCCTCCTTCGGAATTCGAGCACAATG
>LS504161.1:205888-233875 GCA_900490845.1 Pristionchus japonicus | reverse complement strand
TTATGATTTTTTGAACATTTCACACATTTATTGGTTTTTCTCGTGCTGTATGTGTGGAAACCCCGAAGGAGGGGTACTATGAGCAATGCGAGCACAAGACCTTCCTAACGCTAGAGTATGGGCTGGCTGGCCCCGTTCCGGGAGGAACGTGTCCGGGGGTAGGTGAAAATCCTCCATTTTTACCGATCCGGTCTCTTAACAATGTTTTTGTCGACATTTGCTCCGCAATCGCCAGTGGTCTCACCATTACAAGGTTTGCTATGCATTTGGAATTGAAGTATGTCGTAATCAGGATGATCTTTCTGCCCAATGGTCCAGCACAATTGTACGTTTATGCCGGAGTCTGTCCATACATTAGTGCCTGGTTTTGTCATCTATGCCAGAGTGAACATGTTCTTTCTCAAATGCTATTTACGGCATTTTTTTAGCCATTCATTGTTATTTCGTATTCCATTCTGCTATTATTCTTCTTCATTCGTTCTGTTTTCGACTGTACGTTGTGCGAAATCATACTGCTTTTACCGCCGTGACGGTTAAATCAGCCTTGCTCATTGGAGTTGCTCTCTACTCTCCGACGGTCATTGTTATGGTATTTTTTTAATCTTTCTTCTCAGAACATACGTTTTCAGTATGTCTTTCACGATGCTTATGAACTAGTTCCTCACAGTTTGGCAGTTGATCTTCACATTGCTAACTAATCACACTGCCACTTGTCATCATTTTGATTTAAAAAAATGATATTCGTATTTAGATTTTCCTAGTCTCTTCAATATCCAAGTCGCCAGTGCCTTCGGTTATGTTAGTGTTGGCTTGCCTTCAACAATGATTGCTCTCTTTTTCGTTCGCAGAAAACTAGTCATGGAAATAAATAAGATGGTTAGAATTGAGAGTGCAAGTTATCATGGAGATTCGTTTTCAGGAATCGTATGCAAAGGATCACCATTCGAACATAGCAAAGGTATTTTTCTGACAGCAACACAGTGATGGCACTTGTGCAAAGTTATTGTTCTAGTGCAAAGTTGATCAATTTTAGGCTCTTAGTTACCAAATGCTGCTACCTATCGGTCAGTTTCTAGCTATCGCTATCTGGTACGCTGATGCTACCGGGATATGGACGAATGAACTGCCCGAAAGACTGATGATGAGTGTGAGGATCGTTTCGGTGTTTGAACCTCTTATGTTTTATGGACTGTCAAACGAAAATCCGTTTTTAGAGATTTGTTGTCAACTATGAAATCATCATACAAAAAAATTTGAAGGTAAAAACAAAACCAAAATAGTTTGATTCAGATGAACAGCTTATTCGCACTTGGTTCTCCACTAATCAACCTCACATTTCTTCCACCTTACCGTCGAATGATTAATCAATTGTGGAGGCCACACCGGATTGAGTATGTAAAATCTTTTCGCTAAATCAATGCTGAAACGATTGTAGAATACCGAACAAAACAGCTACAATTTCTGTAATTTGATTTATGCACTGACGATTTTTCATAATGTTACAAAATGAATCTTTGAACACTTACTACTTCTCACTTACAAGTAAAAAGTAAATGACTATTTGATCAAAGACGACATTTGGTAGCCAAAGGCGTGCAACGGAAATACATTGTGCGAAAACATTGTACAGTTAGATGTTCTACACTGTGAATGCAAAGGACGATATTCGATTCACTCTCACGAATGTCGGTCCCACTCTTGTAGCAGTTTTGAGAAAGGAATATTTGAGGATTGCTCGAAATCTGCAAATATTCCGATTTGTATTACTTTTTGTCGTTGCAAGTTCTCTAAAAATGAAAACTCACTTCGAATAGGCGACAATCATACAGATCGGATCGATAACTGGGAAAGCTGAAACAAGAAATCCCATGAGGTTTCCCGTCTGTCCAAATGAGACACCAGTCGCGGGCAATCCTACTATAACCGAGAATGGAAGCAAACAGAATATGAGCGGGATCGTAAACTGAAACATTCCTTAGGATCGTTCATGTATCAATAAAGCCACCTGAATAACCAGAGCTCGAAGCAGTTGCAGTTGCATACGACGAAGCGTAACCGACATGACTCTGAAACTTTACTTAGCCGTCCATCATAGAAGGAACTCAACCTGGAGTTCACGGCTCGCATGATTTTCACACTGCACATAATGTTGAAAACGATCGTTGAGAATGACAAAGCGCCACAATTTAGTATCGACAAGATGGAGTCCCAGTTCGGTCCTGATCCGTATTGCGGAGCGTGCTGAAATGTTTACGTTCAATTACGTTCCTAAAGTGCGCGACGCACAATGTAATGAACCGGGATGATATTCGGCTTGGGTACCGCACTGAGATTTATTGCGTATTCTTTCCAAAGTACTTCGGCGAAGAAGTCTTCGTCGATTTCGGGACTGTGAAGATTATTGTGAGCTTGACGAGTTTTTGAGCAGAAACTAACTAAATAAGCCAGGCATCATTGAAGATCATCAGTGCGATCGCAGCGTTGATCATGATTGCAGTGCTAACACCTTTCGCGAAATGGGACTGGATCAGATCTTGCCTGAAACGATTTCAGCCATCACGATAAATCGAGAACATTGTGTGATATTTACCTGACGACAAACAACAGTCGATAGAAGAAGTGAAACATTATCAGGATGAACGGCTCATAGAAGAGAACGCAGTACAGCTCGTTAAAAGCATAACCAAGTTTTTCAGGGAGATAAAGAGTATTGAACGCAAAAATGACAAATCCGAACTCGGCTTGTAAGAACGCCTAGAATTGGAAAGGTGCTAAGTGATGTTATGCCTGAATCTGACAGAATCATATTTGTTCTTACCGGTATGATACTCGCATGAAACAACGAAATTGTAATGTCCACAACTGCAAATGTGCACAGCAGAATCCGATAATTTCCGAGATTCTTATTCGAATTATGTGTAACCAATACGATGAGTATTGTATTAGCCGATACGGAAAGGACCGCTAACGGGTACAGAATGTACTGCAAAAAAGATTTTTGCAGAAATAATTAGCTGGGAACCTGATGCAGCCAGCGAGGCAAAGCAGCCATGTGGCAGGAAGTAAGGTATCTTAAAGGAGGGCTATTAGCAAATAAATGGGCGAAAACATGCATTTACTGGCTGCAAAAAGCCTGGGTCGCAGGAGGCATCGAACCACCGGCCTTCAGAGAGGTTGACCGGAGCTCTAACCACTGCGCTACACTGGGGTGTTGGACCTGCTCCTCTCATTTCACATTATGATCGAGATGCTTTCACATTCAAATTCCCGCCACTCCCTGTCCTTTCAAGCGTCCATGGCACATTGCCAACTCGCTATAAAATCGTTCAGGCAAAAGATACAACCATGCGGTTTTCGGATTTCTGATATGGTTCATGATAGCTGCAGTTCTGCGTTGGCAGATTAGTCATCTAATATTTGCTATTAGCCCTCCTTTAATGAAGCCTCAACGATGCCGGTGACTCGTCGCATTAGATAAGGCATCAATGCTTTCAGACAGATATGCGCAGACAACAAACTTCATGTATTATATTTATCCTGAATAACAGAGCGACTGCAAGATGCTTACTATATGGAGGAATTTGATCATGAATGGACCATTTATCTTGTTGACGGTCTCGCTTTATTTGGACGTCGTAGTAGCTCGTACATCAATCATCCTTACAAGAAGCTGAGTACTATAGTGCTCGCATTTACACATCGATTTACACATTTACACTGGCATTACATCTGAAAGCTTTTCCTGGGGCTGAAAAAAAACCCAAACCATTTCTTGTGTTGACTGCATGGAGTGATCAGCAACGCGTTTGTGTTGCTCGTGTTGAGAACACGTCACGGAGTGTTCATTTTTCGGCTGTTTGCGAAATTTCAAGTCTACCAGCAATTTCTTTAAAAAAACAACGAGAAAAAAGGAAAAACATGTTGTAATTCAGTGCAGCGAGCTATACGCTCTCACAAAGGCGCTCATACTCCTCTCAATTTCCTTGATGGGTTGCCTGCTGTTGTTGGCATGCTGTTGTTTGGATGTGGATCGTGGTGAGTGAATGGAATCGAACCACTGCTGAGCAAGGGCGAAATGTATCTGAGCACAGAACTACCTTTCACAATTCATTACTCTTCCAACTCAGAGATTGCTCCCCATGTCGCGTGACTTAGCACTTGTCAGAATGCAAGTGAACTCGGTACTCAGAGTGCTCTACTCACGAGCAGTTGAAACATGATTAATCTTGTTATTGACAGAAATGTCTGTTCAAAGAGTCGATGCATGAAATAGCTGTACATGATCAGTACTTTATCAGATTGGAGCTCTCTGAGTTATTTGGAGAGCATCAGAACAATTACGGAGTTCCTGAAGAGGAGAAGTACGTGTTCAATTGAGTCGCAGGCACACGGCTGAAGGCTTGTTTGAAAAAACTGTCTGTTGTGACCGTTCCATTTTCTCTGTTCGAAAATAGTTCAAAGTCGTTCAGTCCCCGACATAAATCGAAATTGGAGTGCACGTTCTCAGCAACTCGCCGTGTTTCGCCATCGATTTTTGAATGTTGAGCGTTGAATGGTGAATGTCAAGTGAAGAAAGCTAGTCGAAATCGAAGGGAAATATGTACTCATCTTATTGCTTTGCGTCTATGTTGCTTGTTCTCGCGTGTAGCCCCACCACTAGTCATATCATAAACTAATGCTCAGTTCTCCGCCTTAGTTTCGACATACAATGCCATACTATTGAGAGCAAAAACCGTTAAAACTCTATTCGGTGACTTTTTGAGTTTTTATTTAAATCTATAGACCCAAACACATTTTTTTCAGTTTCGCATTGTCAGATTCTCACAATGCCAGCGCCGCTACTACTTCACCTTTTCCACAACGTAATTTGTGGACTCGCAATCGCCTCCAACGTTTCACTCTTGATGCTGATAGCAACGAAGACTCCATCCACACTGAAGTACAACTTGACACTTGATTTATCAAATCAGGCTAACACGTTCAGATCATATTCGATGGCTTTAGCATGCGATGCCGTGGGCCAACTAATCACCGCAGCGTGCACTTTATCCATATTCACGAGGTGTGCCTCGGCTGAAGCTCGATACGATTTCGAACTTTCAGAGTGATCCCCGTTGGAAGTGCCGTATTCTCGGAGGTCAATGGACCCGCTTTATTCACTGGGTACCCAAATTACCCAATCACATCTTATCAAAAATGTGTTTTAGGTCCCGTTACCTTTGCTACTACCTCAACACTGTAATGGTGTTCGGATATTCCCACTATAACCTTATGCTGGTGACGTTATTCTCCTTTCGGTATGGCTAGTTGATATGTTTTCGCGTTGCGACGGAACGCCTTTTTCCTAGCTACTACGTGCTGGTCAGTTCAACTCCTTCGATAAAATCCGCAACGCTTCTCTCATTATTCGTCGCATCTCCTTCTTTGTTGGTCATGGTATTGAAAATTTTCGATAATCTCCCAGGTTCTATCGTAGATTTTGAACTTTGGAATACCACTCGACTCGACGGAAAATATACGGATGAAGTTACTGTCGAAAGGACCTGCATACGATATCGTCGGCATGCTAATTGGCAAGAGCAGGAAATTTGAAAAAAAACATCACGTGAATTGTTGGCAGGTCCAGCCAACGAGTGGAACCCAATAGTGATCATTGGTGTAATGTATGTAACACTTCCCATTTACCCTGCTGAAGTGGTAATAGAAATGCCCTTGCATTTAAGTCGATTACTCTCTCAGATAATCTTGTTTATTGGCAGAAAAATATACAAATTTCTTGAAACTAACGCTGTGCATATGAGCGAGAGAACGAAAGCTTCACATCGTCAAATTTTGAAAGTAACCGATAATTATGTTCGAAATTTTCATTTTTCAAAGGGTCTCACATTCCAAGCGTTTCTTCCCATTCTCAACATTCTAACTGTTAGCTGTATTGTTTTAGGTAAAAACTTTTTTCCTTCTTAAATAACATTAGTATAATTCCAGGCCAATTAGGCGTTGTACAGTCTCCTATTCTCGAATATGGGATGCAAATGGTGAAATGTGCATAATTATTTCTTCAAATTTATCTGATTGAAGCTGTGCGATCCCGTTTTGTTCATTAGCCCGATGATTACCGTGTATTTCGTGCAGCCGTATCGAAGGTGATATTCGATGCTCGATCCGTCGAAAGATAATCTTTCCAGAGTCATATCTTCGTTGATGCTCAACCTCTCGGCGCCTGCGGGAACCACAAAAATTGTTGCAACGAACTATAAACCTCGTCGTTTTTAGTTTACGTCTTCTACTTTAAAAGGGACTGGATCGGTTAAAATTGCGAACCCCGGACATTTTCTTCTCGGAATGAGTCCCGCCCGTCCATACTCTAGTGTTAGGAGGGCCACAGCGCTGCATTACTCATAGTGTCCTCGAACGCTGCCTTCGCCACTCTTTTCGTTAGATTGCTCTATCCTACTCGTTTTGTCGCATTTCGGGCGTCTCTTTGGGGAAAACTTACAAGAATTGCATGAACGTATTTCTATTGGTGTTGTGCTGCAAGATTACGAACGTTTCGTAATGATTTCATAAAGCGTTTCATAAAGTTTATTCCATATCATACACGAGCCAAACAGAGCTATGCAAAATTTTACGGTCTCTCATTTCACAATGCTCTTTCGCCGGTTAGACAAAGCGAGAGAGAGAGAGAGCTTGGGAAAGTGAGAGATCGTAACATTTTTGCGCAGGTTCCAACCTTATCATTGACGATCAATCACCAATAGAGTTCCGTCGGAAATTACATGGTGTGCATATTTTGTGATATTTAGTGTTCCTTAACTAGTCAAATGCATGTGAATTCTGCACTTCTTGTGTATTTCCTGTGGCAATAGTCAATGAACCGAAACGATTATTTTCATCGCAACAGCCCAAGAACGTCCTCAGTTCTCATTTTACCATAGCGAATAATCATGATGTTAGATGACACAATGATGTTATTAGCCTGCATCGGAGGCAGTATCGTCACCTTCAGTGTATGTAGACTATTTTATGAACCACATTTCATCCTGTCAATCACTCTGAACCAAGGCATGCACTCAGACCTTTCGCTATCTCAAATCGCTCTACACTTGGAAGTCGCCGAATCCTTCTCCGGAGTGGATTCCGGTCGGAACCGTGACGCACCTGCGCATATATCCGATCAAAAGCTGCCGAGGGCAGGAGGTGATCGAAAATCAGTTAGTGCAATGAATTCACGCAGTTCTAGGTGTTTTCACTCCTCTGCGGGCCCCGAGGTGGCTCGCACTTTGGCATGCACGACAGAGAGTTTCTGGCGATCAACGGCAAGACTGGGCTGTTCCTGACGGCTCGAGCCTTTCCCAAGATGGTTCTCATTGAGGTCTCATACAGCTATGCTCATTTTTTCATCTGCACATGTGCTTCTCGGCGTGAACTCAAGTGAGATATTACAGTGCGAGGAGACCGATGGCGTGCTCACCGTGCGCATTCCCAATGGCAACTCGGTTAGCGTCAACCTCAACGATGTCATCGACAACAATGATGTTCGGAGAGGAGTGTAAGGGATCTTACTTTGGTCTACGCAATTTTTAATTGTTGTGTGCTGTTATTTTTTGCGCAGAATTTTCCATTCTAGAAAATGCCTTCTGGAAACTCCTGTGCAAGAAGTGACAGCATGCGCTGCTTTTGAGGCAGCGGATTTATGACCCGCCACAATTTCACAGTTTTCTCATCCTCTTTGTCACAGATTGTTTCGCCAGATGGCCACCGACGGATTGGATTGTGGCAATGCGGTGGGCACGCTGTTCGACCGCTTTCTCGGGGTTGAAGGTAATTCTGCACTTCTTCAATTCTAGACTCAGACGATTTTCACTAAATATTCCTTCCCTACCCTTCTCATTTCCCGCCTCACTTCGCTCTCAGAGCGGTCGAGTCTGGGCCAAAAAATCGAAGAAGTTCCGGTTATTCAGCTACCGGACCGTGCCCAATAACATGATCTATGCCAGACACTCGCTTGATCTACCACCGGCCGCACCTCTACACTGGCCGCATCTGCGTCGCGCAGCCCAACTGGTGGAACAACCCGGTGCCGCGGCGCGTCGATCATGTTAGTGAACGTTTTTTTGGACAGTTCGGCTTCCCTGGAGTGTTGAGTTTCGCTCATTCCAGCAATGAGATTGCGTAGCGAGGGGTTGGAGGCCATAATTCTTGTTCTCAGATCCGGTACGCCGACCTGTCGCCGTTCATGATCACAACGGAGGGCTCGTTGCGAGATCTCAACAGCCGGCTGGCGACACCGGTAACGGGCTTTATCGGCTATCCTTTCGAGTTTCTTTCACGATTTCGTGCATTTTTTTAACAAATTTCGATCTCTGTGCTCCTGACCATCTTCTCGTCAGGTAACGTCGCTGCAACTCCGGGCTAACATCGTCGTTGACCAGTGCGCGGCGTGGGACTAGGACAAATGGGCAGAGGTCATGATTGGAGAAGCGGTGCTGCAGTGCTACAAGCCGTGCACGAGGTTTGGTAAGACATCATCTAAAGTTTCCTTATTTCACACACCCTATAGCCACTCTGAGCGATGACAGAGAGCGTACGAAACGAGTAGAGCGTCGGAGTGCCGTGAGGAGGACAGACTTTTGAGGTGTGTTCTGTCAACAGTGAACCCTGACACTGGAGAGAAGGATCCCGACATGCAGCCGCTCAAGAAACTCAGAGAGTGAGATTCCATTTTTGCTTCATTTGCCTAGTTGCAAACGTGATCGTACTCTCCGTGAATTGTTCGTGCGATCACGCTGCTCGGGCTGTATCTCTCTTACCAGTGTAGCTCGTAATAAGATAAGGGAACAGAAAAGCCACACTTTTCTTTTCCCGAAGAGTGTCTAGCCTCAATCCCTAACTTGGCTTCAGGAATGAGTGAAACTCGGGTTTCCGTTGAAAAGAGAGAATCGACCAACCCTCTTAATCTCAGATTCCGGCTCGCTCCCGAAGGACGAATGCGCGACGCGCACGGGCAGTCGCCGATATTCGGAGTTAACGCAGGTCGATCAACGAAGAAAGTGCCCAGCAACTATCTGCTTACAGGCCTTGTGCGCTCGGGCTATATTCACAGAGGCCAAACTGTCTACGTCAAGTTCAAGCCGTCGGCGTTCTAACCACTTTTCGAATCCAATATTGCAATAAACACTATGGAACTGGTGCTACCGAGAATGTCAATTGTAACATAATATCCAAGTTGTTCGAATTTCATATCTGTATCAAGCCTAGTTCAAGTAGTCTGGCAGCTAAAATGCTTTCATCCGAATCAAGGACAGAATCCCCTCGGCTGACCTTTTCACAAGTTGTTCCCGTCTCAGATCTGTATGATAACTCAGTTAGAGTATGACGTCACACATTGTACACAAAATTGTATGCACATCAATGCCAACCTGAAAGATCTTGCTCATTCGAACGTAAAGTGATTCTGAAATCATCATCATTATTTATACAGCACATGACTTCTAACGTTGAAGCCAGATAATTAAAACTGGTCTAATAGAAGCTTAGTTGTCGCCTAAATTGTCGTTTGTTTAGTATTCAGCGTCTGCACATAACATCGCTCGAGCAAGGTGAGCATGCATCACCCTTATTTTTTTCTATTTTTTTGCAGTGATGACTGATGCTTGCTACTCGTGGATATACGAGGATCCTTTTCACTCGGCTTTCCTGGCCTCGACTACAACCATTTCTCTTTCCTCCAACTTACTGCTCTTGTTCGTCATCTACACAACGAGAATCGGCCCATACGGCTTCTTGCTTGCGGTTTTCGCACTCTGTGACATGCTCACCAGCTGTGCGCATGCGGCTTTTCAACCGGTATTTAGCGTAGAATCTGATTTTTTCTTCCTTCTATTTCGAAAATAGTAAATTCCAGTATGTGCACATGACCTCAGGCGGCTTCTATTTCTTTCCTCGCCATGGAAAGATGATGATTGCGGGAAGTGAGTAATATTCATATCGAAATGCATTGTATGGTTTAGAATCGTTCGATACGGTTTTCGCGTTGATTTTCATTGCTACTTATTATCAGACGTTTCTCGTGCTTGCCTATCATTTCGTGTTCAGATACAAGGTTGTGTCCAAGTGAGAAAATACGAATCGAATTTATCATGGATGTTTTTAATCAGAGGTATGATAATTTCTTTCACAAACAAGTGGAAGAAGCGGCATTGGATTGGACTCGGCGTGATAATCAACATTATCTACATTGGTTGTTTGGTCGTAATCTCTTCCCGATACACACCGTCAGAAGAAACTCGGTACTCTTCCATGCACTATTGAGTAAATTTATACTCTATCGGTTTTCAGAGCCATGGTTCCAAAGGAAATCAACGTTATCTATGAAATCGATCTGCGTGACTTGGATCGAGGCTTTACCGTACTTGCTTTGCGTGTATCATTCAAATCTGAGTTTTTCACCCCGAAAATATCGATTCAGCGGCCTGATCACATCACAGGGCAGATAGGATTGCACTTGCCCTCGGTGCTCGGAATAATCGTGCTGGTTGGGTTGTTTCTATGCACCGCTTGTGTTATTCTCTACTGTATGTGCAAGACAAACAGCATGATCAAGTTGCCCCTCGCAATGAGGAAAATGTTTACTTCGACATTTCAGATCATCCTTTGCTCAGTTGGCGAGCGCAACAAGAAAGATACAGATGGATCTGTTCAAGTCTTTGATTATCCAGGTGACGGTTGCCTGAAACTTTTATTCCGATCTTAAAACTGGAATTGAATTTTCAGACTGCGATCCCCGTTCTTTTTTCATACGTTCCTCTGGCAGCCATTCTTCTCTTTCCCGTATTTACCGGTATGAATAAGATGAAAACACCATTTTTTGATATTCATAACATCGTTTTTCACCTGTGTTGGCTAGTTATCAGTGCTCATTACTGCTAAAACCGACAACCGAATGCTGATTATTTGATCGCATTATTTCTTCATTGACCTCTTCGCTACGTCATCAGAAGAGGCTTCTTGTGATTCTACGTCATTCAGGGATCTCTCTTGGCGCTTTCGGCAACATTCTATATGCAATAACGAGCATTTTCCCATCAATCGACGCATTTTTCGTTCTTTTCTTCATCAAAACATTCCGAATCGCCGTTATTCGGCTATTCCATCTTTCTTTCAATATTCACTGCGGCTCAACAGTTCAGCCAACATCCGGCTTTGAGCCAACAGCAACTGCCACACATTAGTTTCGTTAATTCAGCGAATAAATAGCTTCGATCTACTGTAATTGCTAAGTCACCCTTACCTTGAACGAACAATGTTCCGAAACACCTTTCACTCGATAAAAGTTTGATGACTCTCAATCTCAACCTCTGATCTCAACCTCACGGCACGGGCGTTCTCGCCAGAATCTGTTTTTCTTGAGCATTCGTGAACTTTGTCCTGACAGGGCTCGAGCATTTCACGACGAAGCTCTCATGTTGTGGTCCTACTCAGGCGTTATTGTGAATGCGTCTGCATTTACAATCTGCGTTCTCACCATGGTACAATCTTCTTTTGACAGGGATGCGTGCGAGTTCACCAAGATGATTACAACTTGCGGAATTTCGCAAATTGCGGGTGTAGCGACGAAGTCACTTCTCGGTTGACAAATTCTCTACAATGTCTATTCCCTCGGATATCTCCCGGACGCTAGAAAGATGTATGATTTATTTTTTCTACGTTGTTGGCAGTATATCCCTCGTCGTGAATGCAGCTACTCTGCTGATAATTGTTCGGAAAAGCTCGGCGCTTACAATGGAGGTCAAAATGATAACAATCTATCAACAAGTAAGTACACTTTGCTATGAATGTTTATCATTTTTCTAGATTTCATGCCTACTATCGAACGCATTGCTCACACTACTGTTCATTCCCTTCTTATACATTCGAATCGGTAAGGCACGGGCATGGGCATGCTAAAAATGAGTGAATATCTTGAGGGGGCGGCTATTGCGTCGGCGCACTGTGCCTGGTCGTGCCTTACCAATATCTCATAGTAACTGACAGTTTTGCTTCAAATCGATTTATTTCATAAAAGGCGCTCGAAATGTGCCTTACAATGTGCATGCTGTCCGGGTTCGGGATGATGATTATCGCGCGCCATCAATTGCTGTTGATGAGCAACTCCGTGCTCAAGATGACGGAAAGAATGCGATACGGTCAGTGGGAAAGCATGCCGTGTGATTAACGTTCAACATCAGCGGCTTACGTTACATTGAATGTGATAGTGCATCTGGAGACACTTGCGGTAGTTCTAGCAGTTCCATCGAATAGGAGGAAGCAGAATGGAGTTATTGATGCAGTAAGTTTTTGCTCGCTTTGTATTTGAACCTCGGACCTTTTCGAAATCGTAACGATCTACTTGAGCACGTTCAACTTCGCTGGCGTGAACGCGGACTCAACTGGTTTCTCTTCTACGGCCCAGATCTCCAATTCATTGCGAGCATAACTTTCTATGGACAATTCGTGCAAATTCCAGTGCTTTTCTTGATCTTTGCGGTCCCCTCCGCCCACATGCTGTACATTGTTCTGCAGTGAGTTTCTCATCAATATTGCATCCACCCAGTCATCTTTTCCAGAGCTCGCAAACGAATGACGAATGTGCAATCACAACAACAAGAAAGGAGTGTACACATTGTCCAGGCGCAGACTATCCTGATTCAGGCAGATTTCAACGAAAAAATGTATGTCGACATTACATTTCAGTTCTCCGTCCTTCTCATGTTTGTCGTACTACCTTTCATCCCGGGAATGATTGCTGCAACTCGAGATAATGTTTACAGAGATTCTCAGAGTAAGCTGTTATGTTTCTTCTCAATCAATTGTTTAGCACGGATGCCCCATTTCCCTAAATTTCCATGCCGTACGCGTTAATTCAGCTGCTGAAGTGATATCCGAAATGGTATTCGTTTGCTCGACTCTTCTGAATTCGCTCGTGATTATTCTCCGCAATCGAAACTACCGCGCTGCAGTCTGGCAGGCTCTTCGATTGACTTCTAGAATCCAGAAACCCTCTGGGAGTCTAACATCAAACGTTGCTCGCTAGACATTAAAAAAATAAACACTAGCATACACTAGAAGTGACGTGATGTGTTTGCTTTCGAACAATGGAATTTTGACAGTGCACAACCACGTAACCTTTCGCATACCCAAAGTGCGCAGTTACAAAGTTGTATTCCCTATCGGAATCGATCTTAGAAACTCTCGGTCCTCTCGGTTGCGTGCGCAAGTGGTTAGATAATTGCTACTGCGCAAATTGAGGGTAAAACCCCGAAGTTACTTCTCTGCTAGTCCAACACTTTACAATGATTTTCCCACCTGCTATTGCTAGGTATACTGAGAATCTGCTTCTAAATACATTTATTCTATGTTGTTGGAAGTGTATCTTTCATATGAAACACTACGACGCTACTGAAAAGAGTATGAAAAAAATCAGAATTGACTGCGGAAGGAAGGCAGCGAAATCTTCCAGCGAGCAAGACTGCGACTCTGAGGAATTATCGATTAGTGTGTCACGTCCATTCACATTCTCCATGGTTCGAGTGGCTCAAATAGATGCTGTTGATCAAGTTTTCTTGCGGTCATTGCGATCTACGATGTGGAATACGAGGAAAACAGATGCAGGACTGTGTTTGCCTTCAACAAACCGCGACGCATTCGAGTCGCCGACACATAAGATACATTTTTTTTTGCCATTTCATGGATATTGTCGCTGAACGCAGACGAAAATCACTAATTTTCCATTCATCCATACCCTCTTAGAACGTCCATCAGTTCCCAGAAAGACCTTTGTTTTCATCAGGAGCCTACATGGTAATAACATTCTCTGAAACTAAACAAGTGTGTTACACAGAAATCACTGTTCTTTCTGATTGGCTATTACTGTGAACAGTATCGCTTGGATAGAAAGATGTGGGATAGATACTTCAAGTCATGGCTTTCCCATTGATGATTTTCTTGAATTCGACTAAAATGAATCTTGCGCAATCAATATTCTATCCTATGATCTACATCGAGGTTTTGTTCTAGTTTTACGCTTCAATTAATCAGTATATTCAAGATAATTCTGCACTTTGTCGGTCTATTCATGTTGCCACTCGCAGCCGTGTGTATTGCTCGTGCAAGTAGAGCTTTTTTTGTCGAATTTCTGTTCAAACGAGTTTATCAGCTCTTATTCATCACAACTTCCGCTTCTCTAACATTCTTCTCACAGTTCAATATTCAATTGTAATGATGGCCAGATTTGTGATCATCTACTATACGTTGAACGACGTCCCTGTAACGCGTGAGTAAGAAACAGATCTTGCTTAAAAATTTATCTAAAAATTATTCAGAGAATGATACAATAATCTTTACATCGGATATCATCAAAGACCAATTCTCGGGATTTTTCATGAGCCAGTAAGTTGAATTTATCACAAAGCCCATTTCCCCCATTTTTAGGTTAGGAGCGTTGTCTTTCGAGAGGTTCATCGCTACTAAGTATTGGAAGTAAGCCATATCGATCTATCCATTTGTTCTCGTCAACATGCTTCCTTTTTCGCCAACATTTCACCTTTTCGTGCCAATTTTTATCCTTTTTCGCAAACAGGTGGTACGAGCATCGTAGCCCTTCGACATGGTTGATTCTTGTTCTCATCCAAACGCTTAGCAACGTCCCGAGTTGGATTAATGCTATTCTGTGCGAGTTTGGTACGCGACTCATGTCAACAAGGTCGTTATCGATTTTACAGATTATTTTCCGCACGAGCTAAACTTCATCTTCTTCGGTGTTATTTTCTGTGCCAGTTTGGCTGTGAGTGTGTCGAGCTCAATATTTTCGAAATGAGAACTTTAGCTGTTCGTGTACGCTTACTCAGACAATGCGTGGATACTGCGATCGATTCTCCGCTCTGATAAGTACACAGTGTTCCATGCATTCCAAGTAAAGGAGAACCTGCGAGTACTTAAGGTTTATAATACTTCATCATTGACTCCAAAATGATTTTCAGTTCATGCTATTGACGATGTCTTCCGCCATTCCTCCAGTTCTTCTCGGTTTCATATTTTTCGCCGTTTACTTATTTGCACCCGACGGGTGGGAGCTAGAGCGACTGATTTGCGTGGGATTGCTCGATTTCTGCATTGCTGCGTTAGTTTTCATCCCAAGCGTCCCCATTTTTATCCTCACTTGAACACTTTAGTTACGTTCCGATAATGATGTTTCTAACGCTGCGATGCATGAGGGAGTACCACCAGCAACTATACAAAATTGGATGGTTCAAGAAAATCGCTGAACATTTTGGCTTTGAGGTCAGTGACGTCCTTTGTAGCGAGATTTCTTCTCAATAAGCAGGATCCGAATAATGCTGTCTTATACGAAGACCCTCCCAAAGGAAGCGAAGGAACAGCTTACTTCAATCAGTTGAACCTTGCATGGGCATGAATAAAGAGTTTTAATGACTGCAAATGTTCCAAATTTTAGAAGGGGTTGGAACATGCGTGAACCACGAGTTCTACTGTTGTTTATTGCGATATCTGCTCATTTTTCTTAGATCTCATAGTAATAATGGATTAACAATTCTTGGGCGAAAAAAGTGTACACGCGCTACGGAATTAACACCTTTTCATGATACAAATCAGAATGTCAAAGAGCGGCATTTGATGTAGTAGACCGCAGTTGGCTCGATATTGTGTCGTGATGCCGCTCGTCAGGCCGCTCCCAGCAGATCAGCGCAGTCTTCTCCGCACAATTCGCCATTCGCTAACATTTCTTTCCCTCCTATCTGCCCTGCTCATCATCATCATTATACTGTCCAGTAGAGATCGTACCAGTCAGAAGTACTATCGACTGCTTCTTACGTTGATGGTAAATTGTGGACACTTGTTTAGTTCTCCGGAAGAACGAATATGTTTCACTCACTCTATAACATAACGCGGGGTGAATGGCGGATAGACAGACACTCTTCCGGGGAACTCCATAAGTACCAAATTGTGAACGAGAAGCATCATCTTTCTCAAGTAATTCAGATTACGATAATCGCCAGTGACATGTATCTGCAACTTGTCTTAGACCCGCTCTACTTGTATCCGGTTCCCTGTATAGTCAGGTAATTGGTAAAGATTTCAACAAACTTTTTGTTTTGTTTTCAGGGATTATCCATTGATGAATATTCCGGGCAGACTCTCCGTTCATTACGTAAGCGCTGTGTTCAATAGGGACAATACTTATCGACATTCAGGCCGTTTGGGTAACGCTATTTGTCACAAACGCTCCGATCTTTCTCGCTTGCTTTTTTCACAGACATCAGGTACTACACCGAATCGAATAGAACAAGTCCGCAAATTGTGAGTAGCCACTCGAATAACTTCCTGATACAGAGTAATACGCTATCACAGTTCGAATATTGAATTCACAGGATCTACGAATCAATTATCCATTACAGGCAGTTATGGTGCCGGGATCTCGCTGGCACTTCAACCGATACGTTCAAATGTTTCCGTCGATTCTGCTAGTTTTAGTTATCATATTTATTCCTCAGCTGTTTTCAATTATTTAAGATTAATTTTCGTTCAGAGCTGCTTCCGATCGCCCGGCGTCATTATTTTATACAGAGAGGTTAGTGCATATTGTTATGAAAAAATTGTGCTTAAAATCCGTTAATATGCTTCTTGAAATCTTCGAAAACATTGAGACGCTATCGGAAGACTGGCCAGCATCTGTACTCTCCCGTACCGACTGCTTGAACACTGAACGATTCGAGCTGGTTTCGGTCGGTGGTACCATAGGAAAGGCCGCTGTGTCTGCACTAACTATCCTGGCATGCTATCTTTGAATCTTCACAATACGAATTGCAATCGAGATCGTAACGCACACGTTTACAAGTTTGAAGAAGCATTCAATGATAAGCGAGAAGACTCGGAAATATCATCGAACAATGACCCGGGCATTAGTTCTTCAAGTTTGTGAAGTTTGCTGAATCGAGAACCAGTCGGGGTGGATAGCGAGAGACACTCTTCCGATGAACTTCGAAAGTACCTAGAAAATCACTTTCAAAAAATCGTCTGTCCCTGATTCCCATCTCACCTCTCGCGCAAGTGTTCATTTCTCGCCCATTCAACCGAACCCCTCCCCCCTCAGTCTTCCTTTAATTTCTTTTTTTCTTTCGGCCACTCTACTCTGGAATGAAAACGAACAAAAAGAATTATCAAAATATTCGCTCACTACAATAATGGAACTGATACGACATCACCGCTAAGCAAAGTTAACACACGAGCTGACATTCGACAAAAGATCTACGCATGAGACTGGGTTGTATAGAAAAGATGACCTATGTTCAAGTTCACCCTGTCGTCAGAATG
The DNA here is from genome assembly GCA_900490845.1 of Pristionchus japonicus. Lineage (NCBI taxonomy): Eukaryota > Metazoa > Nematoda > Chromadorea > Rhabditida > Neodiplogasteridae > Pristionchus > Pristionchus japonicus. Next base: position 216,508 of record LS504161.1, on the reverse strand, counting down.
AACAGGACTGAATATGTTTCACAAGCGTGAACTCTGTGATTTGAGATTCAATGAATGCATTGCTTCCGAGCGCAGATGTTGTCGTCTTATCATCGAGTTTCTCCTGTATAATAATCACATGCTACGGTGTTGAAAAGGTAAAACTGTTCCGTTGTTCCGAGTGGACCAGTTCAACTCCTTTAGAGCAACAATGCATGTGCTCCGTGGTTTAGAAGTTTCTCTAATCTGTGAGTTTACATGTAGTTTATATGAAGAAATCGCAATTCAGGGATCGGCGTTGGCTTAAACATTGCTTTGCTTACTCTAATTAAACTCTACTCTTCTCAAAACATCGGCAAGTACAAGTATCTGCTCGCGATTTTCTCACTCTTCGGAATTTATCTCGGCTTGATGCACATTATTCTCAATCCGGTACTCTGATTCGAATTGCAACCTAATTTCAAACTATTTAGAAACTGATAATTGTCGAGTCAGCTTACGGAGCTGCAATGTACTCGAAATTGCAGAGTCCGGTAGCATAACTCGGAAATCTGCAAAAAAAAACACAAACAGTTTTAGTGCACATCGGCATTTTATGTTTGTGGTTTCTCGATTGTTTTTGCCCAGCTCGACATCCACTTTCTCTATCGATATTGGAGGGTTAGAGGGTAAAGTAATCGTATCTCGAACCTCCCAAATTTTGTTGCTCGCAGTTCCCAAAGAATTTATCTCTTCTCGAAGTATTGGTTTGCTCTTCTGCTCTCATTGCATCCGCTCGTCCAGAGTGTCCTTTTGTTAGTTTTCGAGCAGGATTTGGCGAAAATGATATGGTCTCTCATTTTCTATGCTCTCTCGCTTTGTCTGACCGGTGAGAGAGCATTACTAAATGAGAGTCCGTTGTTTTTTTCGCACAACCCTGCTTGCGCCGTCTTCACACTCACAACAACGAACGTCACAGGTTCATCGCAGTTAATGGCATTACCGTTGATTATTCCGATCCACGATTGGCCTCGATACTCGACGATTTTCGAGCGAAATACAACGATACCATTGAGTTCGGATGGCTGCTGATTGAGTATGAGGTCGGTAAATTATTGCTTCCGACAAATTCAATCGGTTTATTTTCAAGGACCTCGGTCATCCGAACGTACTTCGAGTCTTCGCTGCTACTCTAATGATTTTCTTACTGAATTCAGGCATCGCAATAAGCCTCGTGGCGGGCACTCTCCGATTCCTTCGAGAAGCGCACAGGTGCGGTGAATAAGATTACCATTCACTTGTGTAGCACAACTGTAACCATCGGATCAGAACAGACTAGATGAGAACCATATTCCGTCGATTGCATAGCAGTGGTCTCTCGCCCTCATGTGGTTCTCATTCAGGCAGTTCTCATTGGTTGATAGTTCCCCTTCTTAAAAATCCGTGTTCAGTATCTCCCCCGCCCTCGGCGAATATCAACTACGGATTCTAACAGCTTCGTGTGTGCAGGTTGGTCATCGATTGATAGAGAGAGAAAACGTTCTCAGATGCTTCTGCCTCTCGTACTAACCTGCGTTCCGTCTGCAATTCTTCTGTTCTACAGGGCTCTCAGAATATCAGGTAAGAGCCGGCATGAAACTCTTACATTAACTCATTGGTGTTATCTATTCAGCACAATCGTTATTTGGTACATGCCAAATTAATTTCAGCTCGACAATCAACCGGAACCGTATCTGACCTCTACCCGGTTTTGGCTGCCCTTTATCCTGCTTTGGACGCCGCAGTTACCATTCTCCTAATCAAAGATTATCGAGAGGGTATTCTAGCCATGATTGGGTGCAGGGCAAGACGCATTGCCCAATCAGCGATGCGCTATTAATTATTACACTGTACACGAATTTCGTGTTCTCCGTTTCCTGTGATAACAATACCATGTTTATAACGGTCTTACTGTTTTTATCCAGTCCGACTAACCATACACTACATGCTTCATAATCATCCAGGGTATACCCATAGACTAGCCAAGAAAACTACCGAGAAGTGAGTAACAAGTATACGTGGTAAATGAGAGAAATACTCTGTGTGTCGTGGGGTGGTGGTGTGATAACAGTAACAATTCTGGTACATATAGTACGTAGTGTGGTATGGCGACGTTTAGTGTGGTGGTGAGGACGACGAGTATCACTCTACAGTAATCCAGATATTCGTGGTGCCGAATGGGTTGGGGACGCTCGGGTAGGTTTTAGCTTTCATGATTTTAGCTGTTCGTGTACGCTTACTCTGACAATGCGAGGACACTGCGATCGATACTTCGTTCTGATAAGTACACCGTGTCACATGCATTCCAAGTGAAGGAGAATCTGCGAGTACTAAAGGTTTATAATACTTCATCTACGACTCCAAAATGATTTTCAGTTCATGCTATTGACGATGTCTTCCGCCATTCCGCCAGTTGTTCTCGGTTTCATATTTTACCCGACTTATTTGCACCCGGTGGGAGTTAGAGCGACTGGTATGCGTGGGATTGCACGATTCCTGCATTGCTGCGTTAGTTTTATCTCAAGCCTTCCCTTATTAACCTAACTTGAATGCTTTAGTTACGTTCCGATTATGATGTTTCTAACGCTGCGATGCATGAGGGAGTACCACCAGCAACTATACAAAATTGGATGGTTCAAGAAAATCGCTGAACATTTTGGCTTTGAGGTCAGTGAATTCTTCTATGGAGATAATCCATCTCATTGATCAGGATCCGAGCAATTCGGTCTTACACGAAGACCCTCCCAAAGGAAGCGAAGGAACAGCTTACTTCAATCAGTTGAACCTTGCATGGGCATGAATAAAGAGTTTTAATGACTGCAAATGTTCCAAATTTTAGAAGGGGTTGGAACATGCATGAACCACGAGTTCCACTGTTGTTTATTGCGATCTCTGCTCATTTTGCGTAGATCTCATAGTAATAGTGGATTAACTATGCTTGGGCGAAAAAAGTGTGCACACGCTACAGAATTCACACCTTTTCATGATAAAAATCAGAATGTCAAAGAACAGCATTAGATGTAGACCGCAGTCGACTTGTTTGGTATTGTGTCGTGATGCCGCTCGTCAGGCCGCTCCCAGCAGATCAGCGCAGTCTTCTCCGCACAATTCGCCTTTCGCTAACATTTCTTTCCCTCTTATCTGCCCTGCTCACAATTTGCATTATACTGTCCAATAGAGATCGTACCAGTCAGAAGTACTAACGACTGCTTCTTATGTTGATGGTAAATTGTGAACGAGAAACACTTGTACAGATTACGATACTCGCCAGTGACATGTACAGGGTGTTTCAAAATTATTGAGACTCGTACTTTCGATCAGATCTCCTGAAAAATCAGCATCCACACTCCGTAGCAACTACCACTTCTTAAGTCACCCGAGTGCAACAACATGATCGCATTTGATTGGACGTCTAACAATCCTGCCGTTACATACACTATTTCAAAGTATGGTGATTCTGAAACGCGATTGCCGCATGGTCATTCAACTTCAGATGGATGGTACTCTTCAACTAGAAGTGAAGCGGCTCTAAAATGAATGGCGTAGACACCACATCCTTAGAGCAACTTAATAATATGCTTTACTTTAGAGCCGGGCTAATGAGCGATGTGCAAGATCAAATCGCACGAACACATTAAAGAGGCCAAAAAATGAGACTTTTCGAAATTCTCAGTATTTTTAAAGCTGCTTTCTTGGACCAAAAGATTAAAAATTTCTAGGCATGTTAGCTGGTGCGCCGTGTCTTCCGCTACTTTCATATAATGTGTATTTATATCGTTTGAGCCTCTGTTTCCGGAATAATAAAATTGTGTACCGACGAGTCAAATTTTCAATTAAAATTTCTTAACATTTTTGAACGGCGGGCTGATGTTTTTGGGAACTGCCCAAAATCTGCATAAAGTATCAAGGCAACTATCGAAAAACTCCAAATGAGATTCGACATGAAATGGATGCAAGAAATATTTTTGAGCGAACTCAAGTTGAAGTGACGGACTTGAGACTCATCATCCAGAACATAAAATGTTAGAGTTTATGATCTTGAGCAGCTCAACGGGAAGACTTAGCAACTTACAACTTGGCATAGTTGTAGCCCTAGGTCTCCTTGTATGAATGATCAACAAGAGACAAAGCCGATTTGATTACGGAGTTTTAGATAAAATTATTAGTGCGTGAGAGAAAAGTCTCAATAATTTTGAGACACCCTGTATCTCCAACTTGTCTTAGACCCGCTGTATTTGTATCCGGTTCCCTGCATAGCCAGGTGTGTTGGGAAAAATTTCTCCAGATTTTTTCGGATTGCAGGGACGATCCATTGATGAATATTCCGGGGAGACTCTCAGCTCATTATGTGAGAGCTCTCTTCAAGTGTGACAATAATTATCGACGTTTAGGCCATTTGGGTAACGCTATTTGTCACAAACGCTCCGATCTTTCTCGCTTGCTTTTTTCACAGACATCAGGTGCTTTCCACCGAATCGAATTGAACAAGTCGGCAATTTGTGAGTATCCAGACGAATAAGTTCCTGAAACTGAGTAATATGCTATCACAGTTCGAATATTGTATTCACAGGATCTAAGAATCAATTCTACATTATAGGTAGTGATGGTCCCGGGATCTCGCTGGCACTTCAACCGACACGCCCGAAAATTTCCGTTGATTCTTCTAGTTTTAGTAATCATAATAATTCCTCAGCTCCTATACGTATGCTGGTTTTCAATTATTCATGATTATGCTTCTTTCAGGGCTGTTTCCGCTCGCCCGGCGCCATTATGGAATACAGAGAGGTTAGTGCATATTGTTGAGATAATTATAGTTGTAAAATGCCAAAAATTGCTTTTTGTTACAGAACGAGCTTCTTGAAATCTTAATAACAATAATACAAAAAATATCGCAATGGTGTAGAATTACACAAGAGGGCGATTTAGTCTACAGAAAAAGATTCAACAACGTGATATCACGATCTCGACCTAGCGACAAGAGATACAATAAATATTAGAAAACATTCAGATGCTATCGGAAGATTGGCCAGTTTCTGCACTCTCCCGTACCGACTGCTTGAACACTGAACGATTCGAGCTGGTTTCGGTCGGTGGTTCCATAGGAATGGCCGCTGTGTCTGCACTAACTATCCTGGCATGTTATCCTTGAATCTTCACAATACGAATTGCAATCGAGATCGTGACGCACACGTTTACAAGTTTGAATAAGCATTCGATGATAAGCGAGAAGACTCGAAAATATCATCGAACAATGACCCGGGCATTAGTTCTTCAAGTTTGTGAAGTTAGCAGAATCGAGAACATTCTTTTTCATTGTAGTCGGCAGTGCCTATTGTCCTCACTATTATTCCGTTCGTGATATGTGATATTGTGCACTCTCAGAAGTTGGACCAGCCTTGTGCGTTATTGGTGAAAGGTCGGATGAGAACCGTCTGGATGAGAACCATTTGCGAAAATTCCGTTTTTTCCAATAACTCTTTCCATTAGGTTCTCATACAGTCGGTTCTTATTCGGCCTGGTTCAATGGTATTCTCCCATAACCTTTGATGTTCAGTGATTATTCCAATTTGCATAACAATCATCGCCTCGTCGTTGTTCTTCCACTCTCTAGCAGTTGTTATCACCACTCCGGCATTTCGGAAACAGTTCGCCGAAATGGTTGAATGAAAAGTGAGCAATGGTGTATGGAATTTTCCAAAAGTGGTCAAAATGAATACATTTTCACAGAATCAATCGTCGATCAAGAGGTCAACCGTCTCGCATGTGATGATCTCAAGCTAAAAATTTGTTCTCCACTTCTGTCTACAGTTATGATCAAAACACTTCTGCGTGAGAAGCGTAATAAACATGATTCGTAGTTTTTGAACACTTTCAATACGACAAATCTTACTAATGTTTCACTAGTGTGGCAAAGGAGGATACAGTTAACACAGTTCTTTCGGTTAAACGATTTCAAAAAGAAGATCTATGCGTCATAATGACAGTGCGAATTGTTGGGCACGTAGCACTTGTCCAGATTCATTTTGGTCTCCACTTCCTCGGAGAAGAGTGTAACTAGCTCGTCGCTAATTCGATGGCCTGCAAGATTCTTTTGTTCATCTTTTTGAAACAGAGGGAACTATTGAGACACTCAGAGAGAAGATAAGAAACTGACCAAGCACATCCGCTAGTTCCCTCTCACCCACAGTTCCAGTGAGAATACCAACGACGATCTTTGCGCCGGGCGGGTACCTGAACAAGAATCGGAATCATGTTATGCTAGCTCACTCTCGGAGACCAGGTTTGCACGTAATGGATCATTAATCGGTCAGAGCAGTAATGCAACTAACTTCTCGACCCACTGCACCAGCCACTTGGCCATCGCTGCGAATTCGGCGACTGATGAGGCGTAGACCTGAAGTTTCTTCGTCAGGCTCAAAATTTTCCTACAATGCGAACCAACCATATCAAAAAGAATCATTGAAATGAATGAAAATATGGTCTTACCGGTCCAATCTTGAATGTGTTGAACTCGGGATGCCCGACGGTCGACACGGCAGAGTACGCGCAAACTTTGCCCTCATCGTCGAAGAGCACGACGACCTCGGATTCCTCGGAGGAGAAGAGTTTGGAGAGCCACTCGGATCTAGAATGAACACTTGTGATTAGAGAAGGCTCGCTAGGTGGTATCCCGAACTATTCCACTAGGTCATCTGTCAGATTAAAAGTATTAAAGGTATCTTCGTTTCAAACAAAGTCATAGATAACAATCTTGCATGTTGTTGAGAGGCTTCTATTGGTTACAAATTTCACTCTTAGCAGCATCGGAGAGTACTAGTGAACGACATACGACAAACAATCGCTCACCTGTCTTGTCCAGTGACTTCTCTATCGAATCTGAGCACGTCCTTCTTCTGATCATCGCTCATCTCGTAGTACAGCTCGAGACAGCGACCGGGGTGCTCATAACGAGCAATGAACTGGAATAATACAATAAAAAGAATCGGAAAAATAAGAAAACGATACAGAAAACGTATACAGGAAACGATTTTGATGTGTTCGAGGGATTTGAAAGTAGCATACATACCTCCTTCATCTGGTCCACGGTAAGGAGGTGCTTCTTGATGCGGGAAACCTCGATAGGAGTCACTCCAGCAGCGTACTTCTCGCGCATGGCCGAGACTGAGAACAGAAGTATGCCAGGCATGCAACGTGCAAGGTTAATTTGCGATTTGCTGTCAGAAATGGTGAAAATGACGGTTTTGTTCAATGCATCTGGTGCGTGTTGAATTACGGCAGGTTAGTGAAAGGCAACGGGGAACCTGCTCTCAGCCCAATCACGAGGTTCTTCTCGCGAATCCTCTCGGTGGCCCGAGCCCATATCTTGCTTCCGAGCCCGGCGCCTTGCAGGTAGCTCAGCGTCATGTAGAAACCTGGATTGGTTCTCCAATTTAGAGCAATGCTGAACCTACCAGAGAGTTCTATCTCAGTCAGGTAACTCGCTGAAGAAATGGAGTTCGAAACTATGGTCACCGTCTCTTAATTTCTCTCACCGGCCAAAGCGACGAGAGGGTGCGTAAAATGACCAGAGTGCGACTCCTATTCTGCACTCTACTATGAACGGAAGACGCTCACCGATCCACGCCATTCCCTCGTGCTCGTTCCAGATACAGCACCCGAGCATCGATCCATCTGAAGTTCAAGACACTTAATTGCCCCTCCTTTTCCCCCATGAAAATTTAACTCATGTCAGAGAGAAAGGAAATGGAAGTAGTTGATTCCAACGCACTGATTATGATAATCCCCAATGCAGTTGTGCCGACAACAATCGCTGTGCAATCATGATTATCTGGCTACGAGACGAAAAGTTCTCAAATAGCATGGCTCTGGCGAAGACAGCTTTCGTCGAGGCAAGTTGTGGCTCGGCCCAGAGCACTGAAACGTGTCATTTTCGAGGGAAGAAGGGATTCGTAAACAAAAGACTGAAGATACTATCACCAGTGTTATCAGTGGAGGTCCATCCTAGATCTCGCACCATCTTCGTGAAATCTGCCCACAATCGATCGCTGCCCTCATCGACGAGTGTGTACGCGGGAATTTCCGGCATTTCTACCTGAATTGCGCACCAAATTGAACGAAAGCAAGGGCAAACCAACGAAAACAGCATACGAAAGCAACCGCGCAAGAAAGAAGAACTGGGGTGAAATGAATCGTTTGTTCGAAACCAGAGCGCAATTCGAACGTGAAAGGGTTAAAAGTAGTAAAAAGCGACGCGAGAGCTATGGAAACAACCGTGACATTGAGAGAAAGAGAGAGAGGGAAGGAGGAGAAGGGAATAGGGAATAGGCCAAGCGCGTCCGTCTCACTCCTCGCGTCAGAGATCACGAGAACATGTGGGGAAAGTGAGAGAGATGTTTCAGAGATCAGCGCCGGGGAATGGAAGAGGAGTGAGGAAAGCCGCGGTGTGACCTTCCATCGCTATGATCTCTAGTTGCGCGTGTAGGCAAAGCTCCAGTTATGATTCTCGAAGTCTCAGAGAGCAAGACAATTTCTAAATTCGGAGAAATACTCCACTGCGTTACACGCATTCGAAAATTACAGAGCATATCTGTCTGAACTACATTTTCCACACACGCTCAGTGTGCAAGTGTGTGCAGCCAGCTCACACTTGCACTGTTTCGTTTCCTTTTCGGAAGCATGGAAGCTGCTAGACACAATCTAAATGCGTTATCTGTTTTTCGTTCCTCTTCCGAATTCTTTCATGCGGAGATGAGTCATACCTGCTATCGACCATTCCCGTCTACCCTTATCACTATCGGTTCAAAAAGTGTGCTAAGCGCAGTTTTCTCCTCCTTCTCGTCTATCCCATCAGTTTTCGTCTAATCCAATGTCTTGGGGTATTCTTCCGTACATTGTGGGAATGGCCGTTGGGGAGTTCTTCTGGCCTTCGAAAAAAGCTGAAGAAGAGAAGAAGATCGAACAGGCGATGGTCGAATTGAAGTGAGTCATTATCAGTATTCCGATTCTATCCATTCAACGTGTTTTCGCTTGACCCTAAGAGCTAGAAGTCATGCTAAAATACTTTTTGTATCAACGTCTTTCAGACCGATGGAAGTGAAGGAAACGGATCTGCCCGATCACCTGCGTGTGTTCGATCGGTATTGATGCCAATATCTTTGAAGATCGGACACAAATAAATACTTATTTTCGCTTATCATGCTTTTGCCGTGTTCATGTTGAGACATAAAAGCCAAGAATAAACCCTCGAAAATATTCCAGAACTATGGTACAAACAACAGCGGAATCAAAATAATCATGTGAGCTGCAAAATGTCGATGAAGAAATTTGTTTCTGGAAACGGTTTCACAAATTCTTCAGTGCCTGCTTCAATAAATGTGTTTCTGTGAGTCATTCGAAAATAGTTTCTTCGAAAATATCTTTATTGAAATCTTTTCTGGTGAATGCAGTGATAAAGATGTATGAAGTGAGTTGGAAAAGAGGAGAGTTGTGTTGAATGTAGGATCCACCGTTTATGGCGATGGTTCATCGGGAATGCAGCCTTTGAAGGGACAGAAATTGGGATCGCCACACTGAATCTGAAATGGTGTTCTGTTGAACTTGCTGTTTCTCAACTCGAATAATCAATCTGATGAGTCCTGTTGAACACTATGCCTAATTCATTGGCATACCTCTCCGCAATGGTATCCATCTTCGCAGGGAACGGAGCAACCAAGTCGAGGGTCACTATCATCTCCAACCGGATCATCAGGGGGAGCTTGCGACTCCTGGAAGATAAACAAGAACTTTGTCACCGCCATTCTAGTCAGCTTTTCATTGTCATTTACTAATCACGATCGTGATTGGGTAAAGTAGAAAAATGACGTACAACTTCATGAACGATGGAAGCGAGGAGAAGAAGTGCCAGAATGACCGACAACATTCTTCTGTGATCGACGAAGTAGAACGATAGCAGAAACTGTGATGAAATGGTGTTATCATAGCATTCGCTTTTATACAGACAGGCTCATAGATTTGCAAGAATGCATAACAGCACATCAAATAGTTGTTGGGAATCAATCATGCGCGCGTCCAGGCGAACAGGCTAGTAATCCACAAAGTTTCAGTGAAAAATGTTTGTGAATTGTCATCTAGTGATCATCAGCCAACTACAGTCAAGTAATACACTTATTCTAGTTTCTGCAATGCACATAACATATCAACAGAAAATAGTGAAAAGGAGAATTGTAAAATTGTTGGCTACGTTTGTTCGAACCGGCGTTTCTCGGAATTTAATAGCTCTCAGTGCCGTTTCATGTGTGTAAACGATGGAAAACTCAGCGGCGCTCCTGCTGTTGGGGGGGGGGTCTCCCCCTTCCCCCTATCCCTCCCTCTAATTTCCTCTCCTTCTCAAAGGAGAGGGCGGTCTCCCCTCTCGGAGGAGACCAAGTCCGCGGGGGCGAATGCTCCCCTCCCCCTCCTCCGATAGGAGGGCGATGGACTGAACCAGAGAAGTGTGAATCAGCACTTATATAGGCTGAGGTGGAATGTAAATGAGAATTGCGAGAGAGTGTGATTTTTGAGAGACATAATCTAGTCTGAGTGAGTGACTTAATTGAGTTACGACTAAATTGCTTTTCATTCTCA
>LS504161.1:187304-205788 GCA_900490845.1 Pristionchus japonicus | reverse complement strand
GGCTGAGGTGGAATGTAAATGAGAATTGCGAGAGAGTGTGATTTTTGAGAGACATAATCTAGTCTGAGTGAGTGACTTAATTGAGTTACGACTAAATTGCTTTTCATTCTCATCCATTCGCGCGCGAGACAACCGTGCAGAGTACGTCGAAGGAGAGGAAATGAGAGGGAAGGGATAGGGGGAAAGGGGGAGAACCCCCCCCCCCCCAACAGCAGGAGCGCCAACTCAGCATATAACTTATCTCTTGCAACCCATACTTTAGAAGTGCGAACGATTTCTCTAGTACGACGACAGACTGCACTTTAGCGGAACTGATATGACGATAACTATCAGTGTGCTACCAGCCAGAAATTCAATCAGGATCTCTGTTCTGGCACACGGAATCGAATTACGGCGCCGTGACGGCTAGTTAGCATCTGATTCTCCCCCCTTACTCGGAATTTCACGCCAGTCTTTCACCTGGTGCTCCAACTCGTTTCTAGTTCATTTTCCGACGGAGAAACATGCGCCCTGAGGACACCCTGCACTTTGTCTTTCTCGCCATCCTGGATGTCTCAGCTATTGTTATCAACGTGATTCTGATTGTGGCAGTTATTAGGACGTAAGTGACGTCATCTTTTCGAAAATACCTTTCACTTTTTGCAGTACTCCACCGATCATGAGGAAATTCTCCGCGATGATTCTCTTCACGGCGTTAGTAGACTGCACAGCAGCGTTCATGAGCTTAATGGCAACAGTCGTGTAAGGAATTGGCGGTACTTCTTTCTTGGACCGGAATAATGCATTAGGCAATATCCAATTAGAAATGAGTGAAACTCAACCATTCAACCGGGAAAAAAGAGGTCTCAAATTGACTAGATACCTTGCTAATGAACCCATTTCAGAGTAGAGACGCACGAAGGTGCCATCATCTTTGTCTACCTCGGTCCGTGCAATCTCATTCACGAGACGTTTTGCTACACTGCGCTAGGTTTTCAAACCAATTTGAACCGAGAAAGTGCTATATTTCAGGAATTCACGTGCAATCAATAGGCGAATCATGCGTGTTGTTGCTTGTTTCGTTCGCCTATCGACTCTGGTCTTTTCGACTAGCTTCTTCCAACAATGGACCGGCATCCGATAGTCGGACACCGCTCTTTGTCCTTTGCTTGGTGGCATCGATTCCTGCTGCACTTGCGACGGTATGTGCTTCAACATTGGCTCGTTTGTTTTGACATTGAGCTGCTCATTCGTAGTCCAAATGGTCTCATGCACTAAAATACACGATTGTGGTTCATGGCAGGTCACGTTCTCCTTCTCTCCCACTCCACCTACACCGAGTCTCCTTGCGAATCCACAACTGGCCGGTCGACTCTTCAGCGTCTTCAACATGACTGCCTCGCCTTTCTTTAGTTCCGAGAACATTCTGTCCCGGGTTTCCATCGGCTACATCATCTTTTTGTACCTCGTCTCGACGCCTGTTCTCTACGTGATCAGAAGGAGGCTGTACCAGAAGATTTGCTCATTGGTGAGTAATTATTTTGGAAACTTTCAACTTCCTTGAAACAATGGTTTGAATTGAATTCCTGTAATGACATTGTCTAACACTATGCAAAGTAGGTAACTTTGGTTGATTTCTGTACGAACATTCAGCAACATTTCTGAACATGTGAATTTATTGCCAACTCATTCCATTCCAGTCACATTCAATTTCAGGGATCAATATCGGATTCCAGTCGGCACCGAGAGATCTTTCGCGCGCTAACACTGCACATGTTTATGCCAGTAACATTCTCGATCGGATTCGCATTTTGGATGCTCGATTTCTTCGATATTTGTCATAATGAAACGCTTCAACGAGCGATTATGCCGGTTTGTTGCTCACTTTTTACTTCGATACCAAATGATGTTGCAGATCTCAAGCACGTTTGCCATCATATCACCTTTAATCGTAATTTCTCACCTGCCGCCCTATCGAAAGTATGATTCTGAATGCTGTGAAATGTGTTCAAAAACATGATTCAGATTCTTTCTGAGCATTGTTTGGCCCTGTTCTCAAGAGGTCGCAGTCAGTCAGAAGACGTCGGTTTCCGTGATCAGCAACGGAGGAATGAAAACACCGCTGACAAATGCGAGGATGACTCGAGTTGCATAGGAATTGCATAATGTAGAATGTGTTGTGCCGCACGAATGTTTCCTAGTATGTTGTTCACCTCTTCGCCTAACTCGTTTGACGTTGTTACCTAACTCTAAACACTAATGGAAATTGGCGCAAAGCGTATTAGTCGGAGATGAACATCTGCATCTACTATGATGTTTGAGCATTTCATTAGGCCCATGCAACAACGCTTCAATTGTTATAGTTAGGCTTCGTTTCGTCGAATAAAGAATATTCGATTTTATTGAGAGTTGTGTCACAATATTAATAGTACGGAGGGGGATCATCAGGCACGCAGCCCATGTGAGGGCAGACGTTCGGGTCTCGACAGTGCACCTGAAAGACAGCTTTGACCTAGCAGAAGTTATTAGAAATCGTTTCTGTAACAAATTTTCTTTACTTTCAACGCCGTAAATCAGTCGCTCACCACTCCGCAGTGATATCCTTTGATGCAGAAGAAGATGCATACGCGAGGAGGATGGAGAATAGGAGTTTCAGTTGTTGAATATTCATTGTCGTAATTGTCGGTAGTGAAATAGGGATCTTCTGTCGTAGGGATCTGAGAAATATGTTTATAAAGTTGATTACATTAGTCAGTAGAACGTTTCGAAAAAATCCTTTAACCGAAAATTTACCACCGCAGCAGGAACAGCGATTGATACGAGTAGCAGAACGAGAATGGTAGTGAACATTATTCTGCAATTGACGACTGTGAACGTTAGAAGATTGACAAACGAACACGTGAACGAATGATGAGATGCCTGACTAAATGTAGTATGGTTGTATTTCGTTTTATATGGACAATGTTGATACTTCTTGCCAGGTGTCATGTGAACAGAACAACTGCAAGCAAGCATATCAGATGATTTGGAGCAGTAGCATCAGTTGTGAGCAATAAACAAGATTCTCGATCGGAATATTCCCGAAAACAATAATTTATCACCTACTGTTGCAGCTAGATCAAACTACACCAAGGTCAAACACAGATGTCAAAAAGATGCTGTGAATATTTTGCTGTCTGTTGCTGTTCCCGAGTTGGATTACGTTTCCAATCCTGCTTCTATCGAGAAAAAAACGTTCCAATTGCACACGGAAGGAGATTCCGTTTGATCAGAGTTCTTGAAATTCGGAAAATGTTGTAAACTGAATTTATGGCTTCTTTTTTCGACGCTGTGGTTTTGAAATTGAGGTTTTTGAAGCTGGCGATGAACTACAAGAAAAAATTGACAATCTTCTTTAAAATATACCAAATACAATACCAATCAGATACTCAATTCACAGACTCTGCAAGCAAGACTGTGATACTACCTGAGCTATTGTATCAAGCCCTGCAGAGCGTGAAACAGCACGAGAGATCTCTACTGTGACGGATTGAGGATCAAGGGTGCGCGAGATGTGTCAAAGTTCACAAGTGTGACAACGAAAAGACAAGGCGTTTCGCAAGATCTCGAGAGAGAAAGAGGGATGTGATGTTTGCTCGCATTCTCTCGGTCCCTAACGCAAGCGCGCGCATCTTCTCTCTTTCTCATGGTCACTTTTGAGTTCTCTCCAGTTTTATTCGTACTGATTCTCACGTTTTCGCTAAAACTGAAACTGATCCGTCCCTTGGTTTCCTTTTCGATAGTATGATGCGATTTCTTTCCTACAGTTTTCAAGTTTTGCCTACTTTCTGCGTAATCTATCGCATTTTTCAGGCCTATTCGGATAGGATTATGGAGAGTTACCTTCATGTAAGATCCCGCCGTTGCAAGGTGACCTTCCTTATTACCATTTCACCCTTAAACGCACTGTGTGAATCCACCTGTTTTCGGTTTCACTCGTTGGGTGCTTTCTCTAGTTCCAATTAAACAATCTAAATATCTCTGCTATCAGTGGAAAGATCGAGTCGTAACCACAACGTGTATAGCATGGGTGTTAATGTCTAAAACGAAATTGCCTTCTCCACTGGAGAAGAGATATGGAATATACAGGAATTAGGAGTATGCAGGAATTTTAATATTTTCAGTTGTTGAGCGGCATTTTAAGGTTACAAAACTCTGACAGGTGAGAGGCGTTCATATGCTACCTCGTCCAACCTTTTATACTTTTGAAGTCGTTTTATTATTTCCCTTTCCCTTTTTTTCTTAAAAGTTATTTAGAGCCGATATCGATTCTCAAACTGCTGACTGTATTTTCGCTCCAACCGTACCCCTATCACGTTCTACTTAATCACCAACCGTATCCCTATCACACATCTTTCTCTCATCTGTGGCTTAGAGGTGGAATAACAGCACTCTAACTGATTGCTGCTTCCAGGCTATGACAAAATTAAGAAAAAATATGGCTAAATATCGGAGATTTCGTGAGGATGAACACCAAATCTAGAGATATTTGATGTCTAAGCTAAGCAGATGGAAGAAACACAGGTGTGTGACGGGCGGGCAGCCGGCGCGCATTTCGGTGTTGACTCGTGCAGAGCCTGCGCCGCTTTCTTTCGGAGGTATTTTTTCCAGTCTTTTTTCTACAAATCGAATCGTTTCCACAAAAATTGAGCCTTCATGGACCATTTTTCTGTTGCAGAACCCTCCTAAGTAAAAGCAAATTCGAGTGTGCTTCTGGTGCGTGCGGTAAACCGAAAGGTGAGCGTGCTATGACTTCGAATGTATGTCTCCAAATTCAATCTTGCCAATCATAGTTTGCTTGAAGTGTGCAAGCGATGCCGATTCGATCGTTGCATCTCATCAGGAATGCTTCCATCACGTGGGTTTCGCAGAATGAAACTAACTTGAGAGCTCGATTCAGAGATTTTAGTAGTGATTTTAGTATACGAATGAGGTCTGAGGGCAAAATAGATGAAAAATTCAGTATTGCACATTTTTCAGTGGTCACGGGTGAAGACGTGTCTCAAAGCATTCCGACTGTGATCACCTCTCATCCCAACATCATTCTCCTTCATCGACTGCTCGCAAACTACAAGTGAGGATTTTCAGAGACTCTTCGTGTATCTGAAATGGAGTTTATACCTTGAACGGGAAAAGAGAGAATATTCATGATTCAACGAAGAATTTTTCATCCGCTAGTACATAGTAATAAGTGAGGATTGACATTCAGAGCAAGCAACTGGTCACAATGTGGATTAACATTCTTCTACTCAGAAGAAAAAAGACGTTTCAGAAAATTAACACGCGATCGAGTGATTTTCGAACAGGCTTTTCTCAAATCGAATCCAGCCTTCAAGCTATGTACATCCAAGCCAAAAAACTCCTCCGAATGAACAAGATGTCAGGTTCAGCGTGTTTTGATACTAATGATTTGGGCTCTTCAGTGATGAGTGAAATGAATTTCAGACCTATGACGTATACACGGCCGAATACGAGCTCATCTTCCAGATAGCTAAGGAGTCTTCCGAGTATTTGAAGGAATTCCTATTCAACTCTTTTCAAGAAATGATGGCTTTAACCGATGAGGAGCAAGCAAGCATCCGTTGAATTTTCTCCGTCCAACATTTCTGCTTTTTCCAGTTTGTCATCCTCCACAACTGTGTGTTTATACTTCATAACGGAGAAGGCAATTATCGAGCAGCCAAGGCTTACAGGGACAGGCCGTTGGAGTGGTGAGCGTACGATATGTTCTGAATTGACAAACAGCAGATAGTGATCATAATCAGTTTCTACACTTCGTACACTACTATTCATCGGCATGCGGAATTTTATCGTTTGTGCGACAACACGGAGCCGATGAGGAAAGCACCACACATTATCGAGTACGTTATATTTTTTCTGCAAAATCGTGCAAACATTGTACAGGGGGTCCAAATAACCCAATGCTTTCCTCGGTCCCTCATTAGTAGTAATCTGCGATGTCGAAAAAACGTCTCACTGATATGACTTTTCTCAGAAAATTCAAGGAAGCGCTACTCAAAATGCGTGATGCGCTCGTGCCGATTTTTGACCGATTGCAACCGACGGAACTGGAGTGGCTGGCTGCGATCACGCTGGCCGTCTGGGCAATGGGTATGCGTTTGGGAACCTTTGAGTATTTCTGGATATTTGTTTCCATACGAGATTTTAGTTGGCTTGCTCGAAGAGATAAGATCAAATGCGCTCTTCTTTGTGGAATATCGAAACTCAAAAAGGAGAACGAAAAGATTTGAACGCTCTGTGGCGAGAGAAAGTGGAAATGGAATTCAAGAATTCTGAGAAAAAAACTGGCTGCAGGCGCAGCTCGAAGCAACGACAGAACTGTTCAACTCAACGAGAATTATCGCAAGCGCATCTTCTCTGAGCTGCACGTTTTGTACAGGTGAGTTATGATTATGAGTGAGACGATCTGCAAACTTTTTCAGAGACGAGTTCAAATTGGACAATTACGCAGTGCGAATGGGCGAGCTGATGTCTCTGGCGTATGCGTTAGAGGTTTCATGTTTTTTTTTTAAATATAAATCTAGGATGATTGAAGTTTATGATAAAAATTAAAACACGACAACAACAGCGAAGTAGTCGTCTCTTTTCAGCACTCAACACTCAATTTCGTCAACATTGTGCGTCTCTTGGATGTCTTCAACGTTTACGAAGAAGGGTCGTTTGCGTCAGAAATCGTCTCTCCAAAGATTGCGACTGATGCAGCCGATGACTACTCGTGAATATCGAATTCGAGGTGTGATATAATTCGGGTTGTGAACTTGATCTCGTCAATGAATGCTTGAAGCATTGTACTACTCTTTTCTTGATTCTGCCTTGATCTCCCTCTTCAGATAAATGAGTGTCATATTTGGACATGTGAAATCTATGAGAGTACGAATCAGCCATTCGCTGAGTTAAACAGGAACCGATCGAAGTCCATTTGGTTTCTCTCTGACAGCAGCAATGCGTGATTCATTTACCTTTAGCCGCTGATCCCTTCATGATAGCTGTGAAACTATACACACAACCCTGTAAAATGAGTAACTAACTGAGTAGCAGCAATTCCAAAGATCAAGCCGGGCGTGAATCACTTTCCGTTAGTCATCGATCTTTTGGTGATCCTACGTAATCATCTCACACACACGAACCCAAGCTCTCGACGGCTTAGCCAACCACGAAATCACGGTGTACCAAGCGAACATAGTTATAAAGGGATGATCACTTCAGCAGATCAACCGATTGAGTTCCTGCGAACATGCTCCGATTCACCATCGTTCTGGGTGCTTTAGTGGCTTGTACTATAGCTGCGGATGCTGCAGCTGCAGCTGCGGCTGCAACCACAACCACGACTAAGAGGCCTGTAACGACTACCACTGCTAAAAAGCCAATCACAACGACGACTAATAAAAAACCGATTACTACCACGACGAATAAGAAACCGATTACTACCACGACGAATAAGAAACCAATCACGACTACGACAACTAAAAAGCCGACGACTCAAACGTGCACTAATGTCATGGCCAAGACCGAGGTGAGTTTTCGTTTGTTTTTGTTTTTGTTTTTGTTTTTGCTTTTGTTTTGTCTTGTTGTTGTTATTGTAATCAATAATTCTTTCCAGATCGCCTCCATTCTCCAGCTTCACAACAACCTTCGCTCGCAGATTTCGGAGGGCAAATTCGTCGCCAAGGGCACAAAGATGCCTGCTGCCCTCAAGCCGATTGCCAAACTGGTATGTTGATTTATCGCTTCGATTCAATATAGCATTAGTTCACTGTAGACTTTGAACCCGGTTTAGTGAGAGGCAAAGGTCATCTAAACGTCGATTGCGAGTGAAACATTGTTTTTTTTCAGTCCTGGGACTGCAAGCTGGAGAAGGCTGCAGCAAAGGTTGCCGCAGGCTGCAAGCTCGTGCCGAACAAGTCGCCCTTCGGACAGAACACCTACTTCTACAATGGAACGGCAGTGGTTCGTTGATTACAGACAATCTCTCTGCTGGTTTCGCCGAAAATCGAACGAAATGAAAAGAGTTTGGTACTTGTGGAGTTCACCGGAAGTGTCTTCTACCCCGACCACCAACCCTGCTTAGGGCAATACAAATTATAGAACGACCGAAACACATCCATTATTCCGGGGAATTACACAAGTGTCAAGAGTTTCAGCTCTCCTCGACCTCGGGCCAGATCGCGTCCGCAGCCGGCATTTGGGCGGGCGAGTTCACCAAGTTCGGCTGGCCGACCGTCAACTACACGGCGGCCGTGGCGAAGCTGGGCGTGTCGGACGCGACGCAGGTACCTTTCTGCCTTCTCATCAATATCATTTTATCATACATTCACAAATTGCTCAAGGAAGAGGTGGCCTGGCCGGAATGACACAGCGAGAGAGCGTGGTAAATTGAGAGGTCGAATACGTTCTGCATTGTCCAGGTGGAAATATCTCCATAAATCCTTGGTCTCTCCATTAATCTTTGATCTTTACAGATGGCATGGGCAAAGACGAGGAAGGTCGGCTGCGGAGTCGCACTGTGCAACGCGAAGAAGTCCGCCCTTGTCGTGTGCAAGTACAAAGTCGCGTGAGTTTGTATAATTATCTTGAGTTCATCTAATGAGTTGAGCTGAAAAAGGAACGGAAAAGTATAGATAAGGGTTACATGGTAAACGCAACACTTTGCTGATGACCTCAATCCATGTGCATGGTTTGTTGAATCCCATGTGGAGAAAACAACTCGACGATAGCCCAAATCCGACACACGAACGACGCACATTGCAGGGGAAATAAGCTGAACATGAACGTGTACGCGCCGAAGCCGACGAGCGGATAAACGGGGATGAACGAGGTTTTGATGGTTCGTCGAGCGAACATTGTGTGTAATCCGAGGGGTGTAGAGCCCGGTAATAAAGCGTGTTTGAGACACACTTAGCACAAAATCTCGAGAAATATCATGCATTTCTTTATGGTGTCCGTTTTCATTATTAAATGGAAATTGCAATGTCACATGATCTGTCCCGTGAGAATTCGAATAACGGCGATGTTTGCATGTTTTTTCATCGATCGTTTCACAAGGGTTAATGACTTCCATGTGATATTTCCAATTGTTTTCAGCCTTACAACAACACTATATACTGCAAACATCCCCCCACGGGATAACCGGTCGCTCGCCAGCTACAATTAAGATACAAAAGCAATTCCGCCTTCCTTCTCACATGTTCTTCCGTGATTGAGCAATGCGGAACATCCGACCCATCTCTGATGGCACAATACTCATTGTCTGCTGTTCAATCGGAATTATCTCCCTAATATGCTCCTTATTCTGCTTAATTTTCGCGAGAAAGTTGCAACCAACTTGCTCCCGAGGCGTCTTTGCTATACTCTTCTTGCTGCAGGTATTGTTTGCCTACAACTGAACCACTTCGCAGATAAAGATTCTACAAATATAGATTCTCTACACCCTGCATAACTTCCATTTTGCTGTGATCTTCATTCCGTTTCTCTACGTTGAAGTGGGCGGTGGTTATTGCATCGGAATGCTGTGCGAACCACACTATGCTTCATTCGCAACCAATTTGGTAAGCTCTGAAATCGTTGATTTGAGCAAGATTACGGAAGAATTCAGCTGATTCTGCTCTTCCTGACCGGTTACCTCCGTTCGTTGTTCTTTCTACTTGTGTTCATTCGCCATCAGAGACTGCTCGATTCCTCTTCCCGTCTGAAACTCGGCACAGCAGGGCGAAATGGTTTGTCTGCTTAGTTGACTTTCTTAATTTTTTTATCATTCTGCACATGTTTCAGCACTAATTCGTTTTTGCAGTTGTCGCATTTTTGATTATCGCTGGAGGTAACATTCTACCCCTCAAATACATGCGCGTGCAATTCTCAGCAACGCAATTCTCTATCAATCAAACGATCGAGAGTGTCAGTAATATTTTGTTTTCACTAAATTCAGAAAATTGGTTCAGTTTCCGCTCTCTCACGTGTGGATTGAAGACAACCGTAACTTTGGTGTGTTCCCGAAGGAAGATGGAGACGTCAGTTCATTCTGAGATGACCGACTTATTTTTCAATCACGCGAATTACAGATGCTAAAACACATAATTGCGACCGTCAGCACTCTCTACAGTGCATTCGCGATTGCTTGTTCAGTGCACATTTTCCGGATCATTTACAAGCATAATCAGCTAAAGTATAGTCTGTTAAATGCAATTCAATACAAAAACTATTTTAGATCGACCTGGACTTGGTCCACGACTATCAGACAGACAAGACAATCGATGATTCTGGTAAACTTTCCGAAAATACCTGAATCAATATGTCTTTAGGTCGCGAATTTTGTCGCTTTCATTACAGTTCCTATCGCACTGTTGTCAAGCTTGGCCATTTTCCAGTTCGAAGATGGCAAGTGACGTTCATAATGAAATCGAAAGCAATCTCACAGTTAACAAGAATTAATTGCTTTCAGATTCTGTGGTTCTGCTCCCGTGCATCTTTCTGTGTTCGCTAAGCTCGATCTCCCATTCACTTCTGACACTGGTCCACTCGCCTCTCGTCAGAGCGCACCTTGGTCAACGGTCAAACAGCGAACTTGTGTGTGAGTGCTTGTCGTGGACAACTAGTATTCAATATATATTCAGCCACTACTACTACAACTACCAAATAAACGCTGTACTCCAATTTCTCGTTTGCTATGGTTCGACGAGGTTGCGAACATTGTGTGTGTGTGTGTGTGTGTGCAACCCGATGGGCTTAGTGCCCGGAAATAAAGCGTGTTTGTGTTAGACACATTTATCACACCTAGCAAAGCAACAATTTGATATTTTTCTAATGAGCATTGAAGCTCAAGAGGTAGCGCTCGACGTGCTTTGACTATCGATGGATTCTGAGAGAGGAATCATTGCCTTTTCCCGTTTCTCAATCCGTTGCACGGCGAAATCGAAGGTCAATGTGGAAATGAGCTGAGCAAAGAAATTAATTCATTCTTCGACCGTTTTGCATACCGTCACTGAGATCAGAATAACTACATGAGCTCGCATTGTCAAAATTGGAGAAAAGAAGAAAACAGCAAATGCGGCTATCCCCTGACCATAAATCGAATGATTGAGGAGAAAAGAATCGACGTTACTCTATAGAATCGCGATGCGGAGTAAGTGTGAACGGCTCGGCCGGGCAGAATTCTGACAGCCAGTTTTTTTTGTACTTCAATATCCACGTACCTCGAGCACAGCATAGCACCCGATGCAACATTTGCCGAGTCCGTAAAACCAAGAAGAAATGCGATCACAAGCACCCACAGTAGACTGGACAAACAGCTATTTTCAAATTTCATGAATGATGGATTATACTGCGGTTGGAAAAATGCGCTCCCCGCTGAAGGCCGCGCAGTAGAATAGTTGGGTACTGTTAGCACTGAAAATGAATGAACACAAAATTTAATTGCTCTAAATTACCAGCCAGAGAATACGCTACAAGTTGGACTCCAGTTGCGATGAAAAAAAGTGGACGTAGTCCAAAGTCGTTGAAATAACGATTGAGAGGAGCAACTACTATTCCACCTGAAGTTGGGCACATTTGAAATTTTAATTTCCACAAAACTAGCATAGAGTGGTCCCCGCACACATTGCGAATGCATAGTAAGCGGTGATCATAGGATATGGCTGAAATTTCTGAATTTATTTCAGTAGAGCTGATGACAAACCTTCGCCAAGATGGAAGAATATTGAAGTGAGGTCGGGTACACGTTCATGAAGAACGAGATCAACAATCCGTGGTTGACGAAGCGAGGAACAAAAATGAGAACGTAGGGATCTATCATGGTAGATGCTGTCAGCTCTGATATGAAATATCTCTATTGAATTGCATATTTGGACTGACTGAGCTGGCGTGCTATGCTGAGCATCGGTTGCGAACTTTCGGAAGCCACGCTATTCTCAATCTAAAGGCCCTTCATCACAGAAATTGCTTATTTGTTCCTACTTGACTCGTCGGAAGCCAACAAGTAAGCATTAGGTTGACCATGCAAAATGCGGCAAGAATCAAACACAACGTTCTGAAATGCATTTCAGCATTGTTAGATATTTTATTGGGAGATTCACCTTGTCTCGCTCTCGCCATAATAACGATATTCCTCCTGAGATGGGATACTTTCACTAATACCCGCATATTTGCTCGTAATGTAGATATACAGAGCACCTCCGGTAATCAAGCTGCAATAGTCGGAAGTTACATTGCAAATATAATCGTTGTGTACGAAACCTCAAACTCGCGATCCCTTGAATTCTAGCTGAGTTTCGTGTAAGCGTATTTCGGGTAGAGAAGTTCATTTGACACGAATAAAAAGAAGTGTAGATCACTGTGAAAAATAGCTCTTGCCGATCTTGATATTGGAACTTGCATGCAAATGCAGCCCCCAGTAAAATGTTGGCGATGAAATATAGAACATTATTGATGAAGAAGAAACTGACAAAATATAATCCGAACATTCCGGAACCAATAACGAGTGTCCACTAGAATTATAACAAATCTCTCCTGGTACTATCTTTTTTTAAAATACTTTTGGAGAAACGAAATTCAAGACTGGAACTAGAAAAGTTGAAAGACATGTTGAGAGCTCCTTTACTGCTTGCCTAAAATGCAATTGAAAAAAAAAATTAATTGGGTTCCGAACCCGTAATATCCCGCATCCTCCATGATTGCATTAGGATCTCGAATGTGTGCCGAGTGCACTAGCGCTTCAACTATGAAAGTAGCGATATCGTACCCGATAAACCTGAAATTACTACTTTTTCTGGACATCATTTTCTCTGTTTTCACCTGAACAGTGTCGCCACACCCATTATGAGAGTGCACAAATGCTGATATGCAGAGTCCTTCACCGTGAGAAAACAAATTGATTCAAGGAATCGTTTATGGAGTCGAAGAAAGCAGTCGAACTAACTGCAACGTGCTGAACGAAATGACACTTTGTGGATCATCGCTTGACCGTTTTAAGCTGACCGCTGAGAACGAGAGTGTGTGGGGAACGAAGAGTCGGTTTGCGCGCAAGATAATCATAGCGCGCAGTTTAATCGGTGATCGGTACCTGATCAAAATTCATTCCGTGCGTATGAAGGGAAAAAAGAGAGAAACTGCACACATCCTATCCAAACCCACCTTTCTCTCCGAGATAAGCCATCTTTTTCGCACATTTCACCTAATCGTTTGACATATAACAACCTATGAATTCGCCTATTACCTTCATACAAAATTTTAAAAATGATTGGGCTCTTTTGGGTTATTTTCAGTGATATCTCCGTACCATAGATTTCAATAATTCATGTCCTCAACTCACTATCTATAGGCTGCTCTGGTGCAAAGGATTTTTTTTGTGTTTTATCACTCCGATTGTTGGTGAGTTCTTTAATCGGTTTTCGAAACCATGGAAAAATTTATTCTGCCGCTTTGATTTGGAGAGTGAAACATCAACTGAGCACGTAAACTCGAACCTATGTCACTTGCCTGTACGAAAGACGAATCTAAAAAATGAATTTTTTTAGGATATCATTCAGAGAGAGAGAGAGAGATAATGATAACCACTTTTTAGTGTTTCATCATCTGAGAGACTAGATCACGCGATACAGTAGTACCAAAGAAGAGATTAGGCCTCCGGACTGAAATTGGTCTTGAATAATCCCTCAGGAAGCAGATGCTTTTACCTTCGACACGAATATTATCACCAATAATCTCTGACATAAACAATTAATCGCCCTTATCGGGCTCCGATTTCTTTGACAGAATCGAGCAAAGTTGTCACGCTAACAATCACGATATTTTTTTGATCACGCACAATGAGCGCCCCTCTCAAACTCTACGAGAAATGGTCCAGCTCAACTTCGTGGAGGGTTCGCTGCGGTGAGCTGTTCAATCAAATATTTGATCAAACCATGAATTTTAGCCCTGAATTTCAAAAGCATTTCCTATGAATCGAAGCCAGTGGAAAATTTCACTTGGACTGGAGAGGTTTTGATAACTCTTCGGCAAATTTCCCTACAAATAAATGTTTCAGAACGCCGAGTTCGTGAAATCAGTCAATCCGACCGGTCGCATTCCCGTTCTCGTTCATGGCGATCGAATCATCACTGAATCACTTACCATTGTCGAATATCTCGACGAGGTTTCTCTGCTCTGGTTTAGCAGCGACAGATGAGAGACGACGTACGACTTTAGAACTTACCCGGCCCGAAACTACTGACATCCGGCTCCTTGGCTCGCGCGCAATCACGGGCTATCGCTCTTCACGTGAGTGATATTCTGATCCCGGTTTCGTCATTTCCGTAATTCCACTAAAGGACTAATAAGAAGATAACGCGCATCAAGCACCAATTTGGCGCCATTTCAGATCGACTGTGGAATTCAGCCCATTCAGAATGTGCGAGTGACGAGAAAGGTTGAGGAGTTGGCGGGAAGTGGGAGGCATCAGGAGGTATCGAATTTCACTCACTTTTCTCGGTTTTTATCTCTTCGCATGACACGCGCTGACATTGGTGGTCACGCGATTGTTTTATCAAGAAGTATGGACAAAACAATTTTCTGAGTGGGCCAACTACTGGATGCGTCTTGGAGTTGAGGAACTCGAGGGTATGGTCCGGAAGACGGCAGGTAGATGACGACGAACGGAATCTGAGATAAGACAGGTTCAGGAGCGTACTGCGTCGGTGACGAGATTACCATTGCCGATGTGTGCCTGCCATCGATCGTGTACAGAGCGAGAGCGTGAGTATTTTCGTGAATCTTCTTGATTCATCTTTCGTTTTCACTTCCTTCCTCACAAAACAAATGAGTAAATCTGCGGAGATTAGCATAAAAGAGGAATTATGTTATTGTTGCAATCACCTCCCTTAGTGTTGTCGAGAAGCTGGGCAAAATGTCCCCAGGAAATCGCTAATTAGTGACATTTACAGATGGGGAGCGAGCATTTACGACTTCCCGACGCTCACTCGCATCGACGCGACTCTACAACAGATTCCCGCATTCGCCGCAGCCCATCCCGATCTGCAGATTGATGCACCTAAAGAGCACTGAATACAACAGCAATCGAGTTCATATATAATGATTTTGTCCTGATAAAAAGAATCACAGAAAGATGACAAAAGATACGCTCCCGGGTGGGTTCGAACAACCGACCTTTCGGTTAACAGCCGAACGCGCTGCCGATTGCGCCACGGAAGCAGACAACTGTAGGACTCTCGTTCTAGTATTTATGTGATTTTTTTATTGTTTTCAGCGTTACAACAACACTTTATACTGCCCCACGGGATACCGACGCCAGCTACAAATAAGATACAAAAGCAATTCCTCCTTTTCTTCTTCTTCAGTTTCTGAGTTATGCGAAACATCCGCCCCATCTCTGATTTCTACATACTCATTATCTGCTGTTCAATCGGAATCATCTCCCTTATATGCTCCCTGATCTGCATAATTTTCTCACGAAAGTTGCAACCCACATGCTCCCGAGGCGTATTTGCAATACTGCTTTTACTACAGGTAGGATTTGCCTACCACTGAGTTGTTTTGTAGTTGAAAACATAGATTCTCTATACCCTGCACAATTTCCACTTTGCCGTGCTATTCATTCCGTTTCTCTACGTTGAAGTGGGAGGCGGGTATTGCATTGGCATGTTGTGCGAACCTCACTATGTGTCATTCGCGACCAATTTGGTAAGATCTGAAGCTTCTTCGAAATACATTACGAAATAATTCAGCTCGTTCTCCTGTTTCTTACTGGCTACCTCCGTTCGCTTTTCTTTCTACTTGTTTTCATCCGCCATCAGAGACTGCTCGATTCCTCTTCTCGTCTAAAACTCGGATCAGCAGGGCGAAATGGTGAGTGACTTATCCACTAATAAGTGGAAATTAGCAGTGTTGGTCTCAGCAGATTCTCCATAACTGTTATTTGCAGTTGTCGCATTTCTGATTATTGTCGGAGGCAATATTCTGCCACTCAAGTACATGCGAGTGCAGTTCTCAGCATCACAGTTCACTATCAATCAAACGATCAAGAGTGTCAGCTATTTTGTTAAAAACATTTCAATGAACAGAATCGGTTCAGTTTGGGCCTTCTTTTGCTTGGATTGAAGACAACCGAAACTTTGGAGTGTTCCCAAAGGAAGATGGAGACGTCAGTTTTTGTTTGTTTTTTCAAACTCCCTTTTGATATTATCATTGCAAATGACTGCACCATCAATTTTTCAGATGATAAAACACATAATAGCGACCGTAAGCGCTCTCTACAGCGCTTTAGCTATCGCTTGCTCTGTGCACATTTTCCGGATCATCTATAAGCATAATCAGCTAAAGTATAGTCTATCAAATGAATTTCAATATTACAAATTCACTCAGATCGAACTGGAACTGGTCGACAACTATCAGGCAAACAAGGCAGTCGATGATTCTGGTCCTAATAAATTTACATGGAATAAACAGTAATTTCGCTTCAGGTGGCAAATTTCGTCGCTTTCGTTACCGTTCCTATCGCACTGATGTCAACCTTGACCATTGTCCAGTTTGAAGATGGTAAGTGAATATGAAACCGAACACTATCTCACAGATAGAAGAATGTTTTCGACAACTACTATAGATCAAGTAGAAAGTTCCCTACAGAGACGCTGCAAGGAAATGCATTCAGATTCTGTCGTTCTGATACCTTGCATCTTTCTGTGTTCGCTCAGCTCCATCTCACACTCCCTTCTGACACTGTTCCACTCGCCTTTCGTCAGAGCGCACGTTGGCCTGCGATTGAACAGCGAACATGTTTGTGAACATTATCCTATAGAATCGAATTTGACAATATCGATTCAGCAACTACTACTACTTCATAAATATTTGTTCGCTCTCTTTGACATTCGTGGAGAGTTCGCTGCGGTATTCTGTCACAATGTTCAAATTCTTTCATCACTGATTTGCAGCCCTAAACTTCAAGGGAATTGCCTATGAATCCAAGCCGGTGGATAATTTCTCTTATACTGGAGAGGTTTCCATCATTTCTGATTTTTCCGTTCAAAGCTATTCAGAACGCAGAATTCGTGAAAGCAGTCAGTCAATCCGGCTGGTCGCATTCCCGTTCTCGTTCATGGCGATCGAATCATCACTGAATCACTTGCTATCATCGAATATAATAATAATAATAATAATTTATTCATATCAGGCGTTAACGCTCAGATGAGGATAGGGCGCCACTCTTCATAGGTTGCATTCCACCAATGCACGCCGATAGCTCGCGTTAGGTCGTCCCGCCAGCGTGTCCGAGGGTGGCCCGTTGGACGTTTCATGGGGGGGGGATCCAGACAGTAGTGGCATGACTCCATTGTAAAGGTAAAGGTAAAGGTAAAGGTATCCCCGTACTCAAGGCACTTGCGTCCTGCGGGAGCCCACTGCTAGGCCAGTGACTATATTTAAAGGCCAGTTCAGTCCGTAGGGCCTAATCTATTCTTCGGACCTACTTTACCGCGTGATCTAGTCACTACAAATTCTCCTTGCGGGCGCCTTGGTGAGGCGGAGGCGGTGTCACGAACCCGGGCAGTATGGAATGGGAGGTTCCATGTTCATTTGCCTGATCTTCAGTGCCCAGCGCGCTTTTCGTTTCAATCCTTCCTGGATCCAGTCCCGCAGTTTCATGCAGTCCCTCACGTGCTCGTTTGTCCAGTGGTCCATCAGTGAGATTCCAAGTATTTTTCGTTCCATCTTCCGTTGAGTCACGCTTAATCGTTCCTTCTCGCTAGCCCTCAAGGCCCAGACTTCCGATCCGTAGAGAACGGTAGAAGTGACGCAACTCTCGAACAATCGCCTCCTGGTCTTCATGGGGAGAAGACGGGAAGTGAGAACTGAGGATAGTCGGGACCATGCGAACCATCCCAGGCGAATCCGGTGCTCAATTTCGTCCTTGTTATCCAAGGGTAGGGAAATCCTTCGTCCGAGATAGGTCGTTGAGCGAACGAAATCGAACTGCAGTCTGTTGATGAGAATGGGGCTTCGTGTGGTGGTGCATGAGGTGAGGAGATTCGTCTTAGAGGCGTTGATCTCCAGACCAACTCGGCTGCAACCCTCCATCAACTTGCTCAACATTCTTTCCAGTTCTGGTCGGGTCTTGGCGATGAGTGTGACGTCATCTGCGTACTCCAGATGGCTTAGATTCCTCCCATTGATTCGAATTCCATCCCTCCCCCAGTCAATGTCATCCATTGCAGCTCTCAGTACCACGTTGAAGAGGCGAAGGGAGAGAGTGTCCCCTTGGCGAACTAATCTTCTCACTGTGGCAGGGACGAGGTCCTCATTCACTCTGATGAGAGTAGAAGAGGACTCGTAGAGGCGACGGAGCAGGGAGATGAGGGTGGGGTGAGCTCCATAGATCCCGAGTGATTGCCAACAGGCACTCCATTCCACTGTGTCGAAAGCCTTCCGGAAATCCACGAACGCGAAGTAGACCGGGATACCGTATTCC
>LS504161.1:168524-187204 GCA_900490845.1 Pristionchus japonicus | reverse complement strand
CGTACCCTTTCCGGAAACCAGTTTGGGTGGACGACTCAGTCTCTTCAAGCACTAACTCGAATCTTTTCAGAATACACCTGGTCATGACTTTGAGGGTTACGGTAAGAAGAGAGATAGACTCTTGAGAGAAGAGAGAATCGACGAGGTAAGACTCTTTGTTTTGGAGTTTCAGCGACAGATGGGAGACGACGTTATAAAGACTTCAGACCTTTCCCAGCCCCAAACTACTGACATCCGACTCCTTGGCTCGCGCGCAATCACGAGCGATCGCTCTTCACGTGAGTGATATTCTGATTCATGTTTCGCCATTGCTTAGTCATTTCCGTGATTCCACTATAGGACTGATAAGATGATAACGCGCATCAAACACCAATTTGGCGCCCTTTCAGATCGCATGTGGAATTCAGCCCATTCAGAATGTGCGAGTGACGAGAAAGGTTGAGGAGTTGGCGGGAAGTGGGAAGCATGAGACGCTAACGAATCTCTCTCTTCTCCTGATTTTGTGCCTGACGTCGATCGTGTATAGAGCGAGAGCGTGAGTTCCGATTCGAGGGCCTTTCTATTAGGTTTCCAGCAGCATTGCTCCAATCATCCAAAATCAGGAATCTTATGAAGAAACGAGAACAATTCATTGGCGTTTTCAGATGGGAGTGGGCATGGACGACTTCCCGACGCTCACTCGCATCGATGCTACTCTACAGCAGATTCCCGCATTCGCCGCAGCCCATCCCGATCTGCAGATTGATGCGCCCAAGGAGTAATTCGATAAACGAGTCGCCGTCTCCTCATTTTGCGCACTCTCACACCGGTCAGAGATGTGAGAGAGTGTGCAATATGAAGAGACGGCGACATGTTTATCTACTAAGAAGCAGTGAAAACACCAGCATTCGAGTACCTAGAGAATGATTTGACCTGATAAAATGTTACAATAAAAATATCACATCAACCGAAAAGCATGGCAAAATATACGCTCCCGGGTGGGTTCGAACCACCGACCTTTCGGTTAACAGCCGAACGCGCTGCCGATTGCGCCACGGAAGCAGCTGGTTCTACTTCGCTCCTTCTAGTATTTATTGTGCAAGCCGGTCCACTCGTTGCTTTCACCCTTTTCATGACATATCAAAGGGACTTTATAATCCGAATCTTGAGCGAGAAGCAATTGTGTTCGTTTCGTTTGCACTGGCTGTGAGTCGAGTTCTGTCCGATCCCATTACTACCAGACGGATCACTCTGATATTCTTGAGAAGTCGGTGATGTATTGGGCCCTGATTCAGTTCAATCCATGATTCTCAGAAAAAGGCTGGTCTCACCCTAACTAGTAGTAAATAGTAGGGCAATCCGAGTGAACAGACATCAGTCACGTAAGGTGATCCAACATTGAAAGCTATCCATAGCTCAGTGTAGTTGCTTGATTGCGACAGCTGTTTGCCTGTCTGAGAATATAATCGCAAACAAAAAAGCATTTGCACGCACCAGCATGAACAGATTTGCGCACTCGGCGAGGAAAGTGAACAGAGACACGAAAAAGAAGGACCGTTCCGTTTCCTTAACAGCTTTCGATCCTCCAAGCTTCCTGAATTTTCTGAAAAGGATTGGTGAAGTCAAATTCGCGCTATTACCTCAGATTCACGATCGAAATAACATTGAGCGCGGTGCAAACGGCGAGAAGTATTGAGCAGCACCCGATTTGGTACCAGAATGCGTTGAGGTTCTGAATAATCGTTGAAATGAGATAATCGAAGCTCAACTAACGATGAGGTGCTGTATAAAATAGGATTTGTCCGTGCTCGAATACTTCCAGACAATGAAGATCGGCAGACGGGAGCAGGCACTTGCTGAGCCGATAACGATTGCAACAAACATTGTTGGCCAGATATGCTTGTTCCAGAACTGAAAAATCGACCCAATAAGACAATCGAGTTCAGCAAACCTTTGTGTGTCGCAACGGTAAGTTGATGGCCGTAAATCGGTTCAGAGTCAGTAACAAATTGCAAACACTCTGGTTGTAGTTGAGCAGAGGCATGAGAAAGGTAAGGGAATTGCGAAGATTACTGTCAGTCTGGAATCGGCTTCTTTTTCAAATGAAAATATGAACACAGACATTGAGGTGCACATAGATTGGCCAGAAAATGCGTTCGCCCCTCAGTCGATGTGAGTACCAGGAGTTGATGTAGGTTAGGATGTTCTGTAATCACAGAGTATACACAGTACGAAAGACACCGTTACCTACCACAGTAGAGTAGAGCAGGATAAGTTTCGAAAACGCTCCGCAGAGATTTGAGTGTCTCAGTTGTCGAATGATGATTGCAACGATGAGATACAATAGGAGAGAAACACTTCCGTAGACAATGTAGATAACGGTAGCGATATGCATCGCAGTACGGATTTCAACGAGAATCTGATCCCGGCTATGTAGTGTTGACTCTCTTGAATTGGCACTGGATTTCCTCTTCGCGATGAAATTAACGCGTGATTGCGCTGCCTGACCAAAATCCGGCGCGCGCATCATGTGAAGTGAGCAAATGAGGCTGATGTTGACTGGGGGAAAAGGTCTTGGTGGCGTTAAGGGAGGCACATTGAAAGATGAGGGCTCGTTGAAAGGGAGCGGAAGCTAAAATAATTTGGAAATCTTCCAATGATCTCTTTATCTGTCGCTTCACAATTCGCGGGTCTGCGGCACGTGAAGTCATTCACTCCTAGAGTCTCTAAAACAAACGACTAGTCGAAAAATTATGAATCGACTAGTCGAAACGTATCCGACTTTTCGAATTTCGACTAGTCGAAATAGATCTCATTTCGACTAGTCGAAATTGAATCGACTAGTCGATTCATTCTTCATCCCGACCGAAACACTGAGCGGTGAATTGATTCGAATGAGTTTCATTTGGGGTCGCGCGGATAGAACGACCCCGGTCGGGTTGATTCGAGCGAGTGAGAGTGAAATGACCGCTCGTAGACTAGGCGAGTGGACAAAATGAGCCGACATCGACTAGTCGATTCAAGTTCGACTAGTCGAAAACAGATCTATTTCGACTAGTCGATTCATTCGAATAGTCGAAATGGAATAAGTTTCTACTAGTCGAAATTCGAAAAACATTTGTTTTCGAGACTCTATTCACTCCCCATCTCTGATCCCAAGATTTTGATAGTTCATTACGCTTTTATAAACATGCAATACAGTTGTTGTTCATCATTAGATTGTTCGAATTTCGAAACTCAACTTGCCCACAGACAGATGTTTTTTCACGAACTGCTTCACTGCTCTCAGCCACTCCAAAATCGATGGAGTGTAGCAGCGACAGGTGATTCGATGTGTGAAGTGTTCCTCTCGCCGCTTAGGTATCACAGTGAACGAGGAGACGAGTCTGAACAACCACCTGCTGCGACCTCGAAATTCTCTGGCTAGTGCTGAATGTTTTGCACAACGAGCTCAACTTTCTGTCTCAGTTCGATATCGATAGTTTTGGCAATGGAAACCTATCCCTGCAGACCATATACGAAAACGCTAGCAGTATTCAGTGTCATTCGACACCTTATGACGGTAAGAGTTATATAAATAACATAAATTTGCAAGCTTTCGCAGTGTCTGTCCGTTACTCTCTGCACATTGTGCGTGTACGTCGCGGTGAACTCGCGATCCGTAACGCGTGCATACGCCAATCTCCTCATCGGTCTACTGGTGAAGACAATGCCTACATGATTGAGCGAGTCCCGATTTTCCAGATCGGCGCAACAAGTGTTGATATCGTGATGCAGTTTGTCTTCGATCCCTACTTCCTTCCGCTCCTTTGCATGTATCGCCGTGCGCCTCCGCTGAACTTCCCGCTGTCTGCAGCCGCATGTGTCGTGAGTTTGCAATCAGCAATGACAGCATGCCCACGCACCACTCTGACCGAATGAACTTTAGAAGGGACTCTTACGTTGTGGCGTTTAGGAATAGAGTAGGATGGCGAAAACGAGTCTCGGGTATCCGCACTTCCGATCTCTCTCTTTCGGGTACCCGAAAGAGGCTTGTTTACAACCCCGCTCTCTGCGGATGACTCGCATTTACGACCCCCTGGCTCGAGTGAGTCGTTTCGTGCGAGTCGAGTGCGAGTCAAGTGCGAGTCAGCTCTCCTTTCAGCTCTCTTTTCTCGGCTCCTAGTGGACCAAATTTAGAATTCTTTGCATCATTGACCTTATCACATCTAGCGCAATGTTTAGAATGGTCTTTTAAACAATAATAGCCCAATTCTACAATTACCATCTGAGATGGTCTTGACTCGCACTCGACTCGCACACAACGAATCACTCGCACTCTCTCGGTTTACAACCTCACTCTCTGCGGATGAGTTGTTGACTCGACTCTGACTCGCACGGGCCGACTCGAAAGGCGGCCCGAAGAGTCGTTTTCGCCACCCTAGAATAGAGTGGCCGAAGGCAGAGTTCGGAAAAGTTTCAAACCTATGCCAAAAATTCAGTGCACAATATTTGTGAGGATTGGAGTATCGAATGTTTTCAGAACATCCATGCGCTCATTTTGAGATATTGTGCAATAGGGTAGCACAATCATTTGCATATTATGAAGGCAAATAGGAAAAATGTGTAAAAACACGTCGGAGGGAAGAGTTTTTGAATAAAAAGGAAGAATGTAAACATTTTTGTCCGTTTGAAAAGGAAATAAGATCCTGAATGGTTTTGGAATAGATTGGAATTAACTCTTCCCTAGGTTTCCCATCTCATTCGTTAGATACGACCGCTCAAAGTTTTCGAAAAATAGCAAAATCACTCTTTCCTTCGGCCACTCTATTTAGGAATCTTAACAAAAAGTTTCCAAATCTCCTGACAGGGTTCTTAGCATAGACACAAAACATTTGTTTGAGGGTTCCTGAGCGCGAGTTCCTAAATTTCTCCTCGAAAGTGGTGAATGAATGTTCAGGCAGTTCTGCAGTGCATGATCGGTGCAGGAGGGCCACTGTACTTCGCTCTCTTCATATACCGCCATCAGGTCGTCCGATCGATCAAAACCAAAACTGATCTCATTCAATATCAGGCAATCATACCGCCGGAGTCCAGGTTCAAATTTTCTGTTCGCATTCAGAGATTGTTTATTGCTGTGCTGCTCATTCCATACTTGTCGTTGGGCGCGCTATTTTATGTAAGTAAAGTCTTCAAGCTGTTCACGTTATGCATTGTGCAATCACTTTAAATCTTCTTCTTTGAGGTGAACATGGTATCGGCTCCTCACTCGTTTCAGAAGGAGGTTTGCAAGAATTTTTCAGAACGTCCCCGAGACCGTGTTCCACGCATTAATTAATTACCGATTTTTACCATCAAGTTTTCAACAACACAACGTTCTGATTCAGATGATGACAGGATGCGATGTAAAAGTGCTTGCGAAGGCCGACTGTTTCAACTGGAGGGGTGATATCACTGTTTACATCGGTGTTTGCGTATTCGCGTTGGCTTTCGCCTTCATTTTCATCTTTGCGGTACGTTCAGCTACATTTCGAAAAAAAGCATCAAAATTTCAGTGATGATAATTACGAATTTTCGGGTGTCTCAGCACACTTTCCTTGTTATAAAATCGGTCAAAAATATCAGCTCGAAGACCCAAAAGCTGCATCGCATTTTGACAAGATCTTTAATCATTCAGGTGCGCGGTCTCTCGTGTTTTAAAAATATGCTCAAATTTAGCGTTCCGATGAAATATGCATGCCTCTTTGTTCAGGCACTGATTCCAGTTGTTGTTATCGTTATCCCTTTCGGATCAGTTTTATTTTTTAATACGTTTTTGAATTTTGGCATCTTCGCTCAAATCATCGAAGACTTAGGCGAGTTCGCGAACGATTGAAAAAATCGTTTTTTCATTCGCTATTCCAGATGTGGAGCCTCTGGATTTCTTTGTTCTCGGTTTCTCATTTCACACAACAACGCACTCGATATCACTTCTAGCGACAACGCCTGCGTTTCGCACAAAATTTCGCGAGGTATTTGCGGTGATATCAACGAATCAACAACATTTTCGATTATATCATCATATCTTCATCACCGAATGACATGATACAACTGTGATTGGACGTTTAGTATGATTTTCAGATCGTTTCTCTACGCAAGGATGTCTCAGTTGCACCTTCGCCGAAGAATTCTGTTTTCACAATGTGATGCATACATAAAGATGTATGAAAAGGATGTAATAACTTCATGAGTGTTCACACCCAAAAATTATGAGCCTATGATGTGCACAGTGATAAAAGACTGATACCGCAATATTCTTTTCCGATAATTCCCAAGAAATCAATGTGGTGTAAATAAATTATTACCGCGATTAAGGGGAATCCCCTTTATGCTAGATATGGATCATTCAAGAAATGGACAACTGAAATAAACAGCTACTTCAAGTTTATAGCCATTCCTGCAATTATACAGGATAATTTATAGCCTCGTGGTTCGATACGTCAGAAATTCAGTCACATGGCATTCTCGGGAAACCGGTTTATTCATGGACGATATTAAATCAACGAGCTACCGCTGTAAACAATTTCAAAATACGAAACGAAACTCCTAGCCGCCCTGGATCATTGTTGACATAACGCAGCCGTAATATTCAGTTCACCTGTAATACACTATTGTGCAAAAGTATGGCCCCAAATTTCAAAACGCCACAACTTCCTTCAAAATGGAGATAGAGACAAAAGGTCGGTTGCGTTCGATAGGTGACCCATAGGAGAATAGCGTCACGTGGTATATAAAAGTGCTTTCCCTCAAACTCACTCGCAGCAAAATTTCTGCCGAGGTGCGGTCGTAAAATATTTTTCATTCTCTGGGGGATTTTCTCCGGAACCTCAAACGTTCAGTAATGGTAGTGCATCCATTGATGAGTTCAACCCACGTATGGGCACTTTGTTCCGAATTCGCAATAGTGAAAGAGAGTCATTCTACGGCACCTCCCAAATCTGTTGAAAAATCTGTATATTCCGTCTACGGTGTCCTAGAGCCTTCAAACTTGGCAGGTAATATCAGTGCGCGGTCTAGTTGACTCCTGCCAAGTTTGGTTCAAAACGGCCACTTGCTGCAGGAATTAATGTTTTCAAATTCTTCTTTTTGTCATTACCCCTAACTATCCGCCCCGTGAAGGGAAAAATCTGATGTCGTGTAGTGTGGTAGCACAACCTCTTGAGATGAAGTATGTGGAGTTTCAAAGTTGGGCGATCACTTTCCCGGCTTTTACAGTTGCAAACCCGACTCTAATTTTATCGAGAAAAGAGGCATATTCAGAAACAGATTTTCTGGAACTTTGACTTTCTCCTCTCTAAACGTGCTAATCGTGTCCGCAGTACCGTTACATGAGATGTGACGACCTTTCATGGCATTTGAAAGCAAATCATTGACGTTTCGGAGACATCTGTTATGACAGGGTACTCTTTTTATGAATTTTGAACGAAAAAATAACCTCGAATTTGCAACTGTAAAAGCCGGAAAAGTGAGCGCTCAACTTTGAAACTCCACATACTTCATCTCAAGAGGTTGTGCTACCACACTACACGACATCAGATTTTTCCCTTCACGGGGCGGATAGTTAGGGGTAAGGACAAAAAGAAGAATTTGAAAACATTAATTCCTGCAGCAAGTGGCCGATTTGAACCAAACTTGGCAGGAGTCAACTAGACCACGCACTGATATTACCTGCCAAGTTTGAAGGCTCTAGGACACCGTAGACGGAACATACAGTTTTTTCAACAGATTTGGGAGGTGCCGCAGAATGACTCTCTTTCACTATTGCGAAATCGGAACAAAGTGCCCATATGTGGGTTGAACTCATCAATGGATGCACTACCATCACTGAATATTTGAGGTTCCGGAGAAAAGCCCACAGAGAATGAAAAATATTTTACGACCGCACCTCGGCAGAAATTTTGCTACGAATGAGTTTGAGGGAACGCACTTTCGTATACCACGTGACGATATTCTCTGATGGGTCACCTATCGAACGCAACCGACCTTTTATCTCTATCTCCATTTTGAAGGAAGTTGTGGCGTTTTGAAATTTGGGGCCATTCTTTTGCACAATAGTGTATCTTGCTGCAAAAAAAAGATCAAGTGCTTTTGCCATTATAAAAAATCACGCCTGTTCTATGCATACTTGACAACCGTGATCACATTATTGTGGTCTAGTGACGTACTAATGGGGTAATAATAAATGCAATTACATTTGATTGATATCTAGAACTCTCATATTTTCAGCTTTTGTCTGATGTCTGAATTGTACGCTCCTTTGTATTACTGTCGCCGTAATACCTGTATGTCATATTAGATATTCACTGTACTATGACGACGTACTTTCGTGTTAGAAGGACACTTTTGTTCACACCAATTAATTTCTTGTTCCATGATCACACAAATCGAAAAGTTCGGAGATACAATAAACAAGTTTTTCGCAGAATTCTCTATGTCTGAATTTCATCACCATTTCGTCAAGCTCAATTCCACAGACTTTGCCGAGGCGCCTTCCATATTTTATGGAATCATCACACTTGAGGTAATTCGCTTCTAACGCGAGATGTGCAAATTACTATTCAGATCATTCTGTCCATTGGGCTTCTTATTTCTCAACCATTTGCGTGCTGCGCTTTTCTGAGGACAGGTTAACAGTTTGCGATTTTAATTTTCCTAATTCACAAATTCAGGAGTATTCCATCGAAACTTTCGGATTCAAGCGTGCACCTTGTTTGCCTATTACACTATTCAAACTTACTGTCGATTCATTCTGCTGTACTATGAGCTCAACGACATACCGAATTCAAGTAAATTCAATATATTTATTCCATAAATGTGAATTGTTTAGAGGACGATAATCTTCTGTTTTGGGTTGAGACTATCCGTGACGCTATCATTTCATACTTCTGTACAATGTGAGCTCTAAATCACTACAGTCTCATCATGGTTTCAGTCCCGGATCATTCGCATTCGAGCGATACGTAGCAACTCGCTACTGGTACTGGTACGAACGAGGATCAGCTTCTACTTTATTGGTAAACTTCAACACACTTGCTTTACGAAACTGCAATATTCTCTAGGTAGTGATTTTCATTGAAATTGTCAATGCAATACCCGCTTTCACAAGTGCTTACTTGATGTATACAGGCCAGTATCCCACTTGTAATTCACAAACCATCAGCAAATTTCAGAAAAAGTTTCCAACACGACATGCTTCATATTTTTCGGAGTGATGTTAGTCATCGGGGTTATTGTGCGTTTGTTTTTACTGATTTTAAAAATTTCGGAATTCAGGTTTTCTTCGTAACATTTGTGATTAACGTGCGAACAATGAGAGAAATATCGCAAGGTAGAAATCATTTCAGACACTCCTTGTACTCAGTGAAATGGAAGTATGTTCTAATTTCAGGAGCGTCAATACATTTTTACTCAGTTTCAAGAACCTTTCAAGTACAGGAAAACGTGGAAGTTATGAGAGTGAGTGTTTTACCAAAATAACTTCTGATAATTACTTTCAATTTATTTTCTCAGTACATGTTCAAGCTCGCATTTCCAACTGCAATCTCAAGTTGTGTTCCGATCTCTGGATTAGCGCTGAAATTGTGAGAGCACGATTAAAAGAGGGACGAGTCCATTCATATTTAGATACGGTCCAACCGAGTGGAGATTCTTTCGGAATGTTGCGTACACATTTTTCGATTTTGGAATCGTGATGTAAGTTGTTTATGAAAATGTGATTACAGTTACTTTTCAGTCTTGGCACATTCTGCACCATTTTCGCAGTTATTGGAAACGACCGAATCTACAACGAATTCAAGTCAGCCCTAACCTCACAAAAACCGTGAAAGAGATAATTCAGAAAACTTTATCCCATTTCAACACTTTATGCGACAGTACACTTCCGAGTAAACGATCCAAACCGCGTTTTGTATCGTTTCAAGATTATTTCAGGCAACGAGAATCAGTCAACAGTCAAGCTCACTGTCCGCGCCAAACGAAGGAGAGATGTACTTTTCGCAGCTGCGAGATTCCTGGTCATAACGCATCGAATTTAATTGCGTGATAATAATATGATTGAGTGATAAACAGCTTAGGAAGAGGAAGTAAAGTGCATTCTCGAGTACGAGGCGTGATCTAAGGCTTGTGAACAGTGGTGAATATGGACTTGATTGCGCCTTGATGACGACCTCTTCATCGCTCTCGCATTTTATTTTGCTTGCGCGATGTCTTTTCCAAGTATGACAGTAATACTATCCGATATTGTCAATATTGTTCGATAACAACCACCTTTTTTTACATTTTTTCGATAACAGAGAACTCAAATAAATTTGGTGTTTCAAAGCCTTCTTCAGTCAAGTGTTTTGTGAAAATGTCGAAGACTCTTCGATTCCGGTAAGGGTGTAATTTCGCCTGATGATGTGTTGTGAAACATCTCATCGCATTGCTTGCTTTACTCTGTTTTCTTGGTTATTTCTCAATTTATGTGTCAAATTCCGATTGAATTTAATGTTTTCTCGATCACATTTCATTCCTGCAGCGAGCGCAATATCTAAGTAGCATGACATTGTCGATTAACTGAAATGTCCAGTTTTCCATGGAATGGACGGAGAGAGAAAATTTGATAAACATCACGTCCACATTAATTGATGTTTGAGATTTTGCACCTGGTAGCTCTCGATTTCTTGACATAAGGTAACCGGCAATTTGTGGATAGAAAAGTCGCGCACGATTTTTCATATTTATTTTGCTTTGATTCTCTTCTGTAGTGTTCGCATTAGTTCGAATTTGATTATCCGCATATGTACATACATTGAATTCACGCTTTCAGTAAACATTTTGCCGTAATGTTGGAGTTCCAACCTTTTTTCGTCAAGCTCAATTCGACTGATTTCGCTGAAGCACCAATGTTTTTCTACGGTATCACATTCCTTGAAGTAAGCTAGCTTCGTTGAAAAGGATTTTGTTCAATTTTAAGATTATTATCTGCCTATTTTTGAATACTATCATTCCATTGATATGCAGGGCAATTCTGAAGACAAGTAAAGCTATAGAAAGCATATTTGCAATTTCAAATCTGTATTTTTCCAGAGGTTTTGCATCGTAACTTCCGAATGAAACTGTGCTGCACATATTTCTATTTTCTCATACAAACATACTGTCGTTTCATTTTTATGTATTATCAACTAATTGACGTTCCAAACATTAGTTCGTTGCTGAATTTATGGACATAGAATATGCAAATGATTCAGGGAATGATCATTTCCTATTCTGCGCAGAGACTGTACGTAACGCTATCATAGGTTACTTGTCAGGAGTGTAAGTATCAATCTACCTTGGACTTACAAGACTGTACAATTGAAGTTCCATGTCATTCGCATTCGAGCGATTTATAGCCACTCGATATTGGTCATGGTACGAGCGAGGGTCAAAGTCTACATTATGGGTGAGTTCTTTCACTATCCACGATTAGGGCGGCTCAGTAAACTGTTCGGTCAACAGGTGCTTATTTTTACGGAATCTGCGAATGTCATATCATCATTTTTAGTTTCTTATCTGGCATACACGGGTACATTTTTTTTTCAATTTTTGAATGACATTCTTTGTTGAAAAAATCATTTTACAGAACACATCTCCATCACATTGAATTATGTTATATTCGGAACTGTTCTCGATATTGGCGTCGTGGTAAGTTACATGCGTAGTTGAAGCTTATCGCACAATTGCATTATCAGGTTTTCGTCGGAACATACCTCATTAACGTACGATCGCTGAAACAAATGGCTCGAGGTAGGGAGTCACCTGTTCCGAGAAATTTAATTTTTCCAGGAGCGAAAATAAATCATTATTCTGTTGCTCGGGCATTTCAAGTGCAGGAAAACGTGGAATTGATGACGGTTTGTCGAACCTTGAATTTGAATTTCTGAATGAGATTCATTTTAGTACATGTGCAAACTCGCTCTACCTGCAGCTATCGCAAGTTCCATTGCTGTGGCTGGAATCGGATTCTACTTGTTGGTTGTTGGGCTTCTGATCTTTTTCCTTTGACTTCTGAGATAATGCTAGGCTAAGGTTTGGTCCTCCCAGCTGGCGGTTCTATCGAAATGCTGCCTACTGTTTCTTCGATCTTGGCATCGCTATGTGAGCTGTTACTGCATTCTCATAATCTGATTGTTGTTTTCCTCAGAACAGGCATTACTACCTCGATATTTGCAGTAATTGGAAATGAACGAATCGGTAATGAATTCAAGTGAGCTCCCATAGTTGGAAATTTTATGCTAGAAACAATTCAGGAAAATGTATCCTTTATCGATGTTTTTCTATACTACCGAAGTTCGCGTACTTACTAGTGTATCATTTGTTTGTTTACCACAACAACTTCAGACCAGCGCCGTGGTGGTTCCGGCCAAGACGGAAACCTATTTTTCACAACTGCACACATCGTGGGCGTAAAATGCTCTTTCTTCGAATAGACAAAGTGCGTACAACATAACGATAAATATTTACTGAGCAATGCTACGTAATCGCGACAGTGAAGTGGTTCTCGTTGGTTCGGGCGTTCGGGAGGTGGATTGCTTGATGAACCGCAGCTGGACTGCGGCCTGAAGAAAGGGTTTTCGAATCATTCAAGTTTTCGATAGGCTCCTTCGCCTCTCTTTTATGTTCAAGACTCTTTCGGACTAGACAACACACTACGATTCTGTGCTTTTTTACTGTTTATTAGAGAAGTTTTGTACAAACATACTATAAGTTGGTGCATACCTGCACCCAGGGACAGGCCCAGAGGAAGGAACACGAGTGTCGCCAGATCGAAACTTAGCTGGAGGAGAGTGCCGATGATGAAGAAGATTAGCGGGACGGAGATTATTGCTAGAGGCAGTAGGCCCTGGGATTGATCTCTGTTTTGGAGCAATTCTCGAAATAATTGAGGCACTTCTATTCTCCAGTGATCTAATGAAAGCACAGCAAGAACTTCCTGATCAAGCTCCTCAATTTTTTTCGGATTAATCGCACAAGGATGACCTCTGTTTTGGTAGATTGAGGAAGTAATAATGATCGCCGCTCTTTCAGTTCTGGCCTCATGCTGTAGTCAAAATAGACCGGATTGCAAAATTCAGAAGTTCAATTCAGCCGGATAACGCGTGTTTTCCGAGCCCAGCCAAAATAGTGGAGATAAAAACACACACACCTGCAGCAGCTGCATGACGTGAAAGGCGCGTTGAATCTTCAGCGTGCGAGCACTCAAAGAAACGCCGAATGCGTTGAGTCGGCGACGAATCTGAAATAGACTCTACAGCTTACTGTTTTTTTGGCCCACACTTTGTCAAATGTGAGAGTTTAGGAATGAAAGAAAGGGGAAAACAGGGAAATTCCGTAGATCTGAATTCACTGGAGACAAGCGTACAAGTATAGCGAACGTCGTGAACAGCCCATACGAGACGAAGTATGGAACCACCGCTAATCCAATAAGAATATCCACGAGACTTCTGCCGAACTGAAATTTGCATTGGATCTTGTGCTTATGGATCGTTATCAACATTGATGTTGACGTATTTAACGGTGCTGCCGTACAGAAACACTCGTTGTTGTGGTTCGAGCGAGAAAACTTCTCGTGTGAATCGGTCGAGAACCTGTTCGAAAGCGGGCGTGGGAAGGAATCCTGGCGCAAAGTACTGGAATGTTTCATGATCAAAAGCACGTAACACTTGTTCTCACCACGACACAAAGTGTGCATGCCACAGGAATAGTGAACGCAGCGATAAGACGCTTTTCGAACGACCACACATACCTGAAATATTAGATCCCTCTCGAACATGAAAAATCGTTGCTTACCGTGAAAGAGCGATAAACTGCAGAGTGCTATGCACAGGGATGAGGATCCACATCATTACGGTGAATACCAGAGCGATCTGATTTGTGATTCAACTATTCAGATTCAGTACGGAATTACCTCGAAGAGAACGCTGCATACTACTTTCGGAAGTACCTATGATAGAGGTCCGAACATCGGAGCAACAAAGGTGCCATCGCGAAATATGTGCACCTAACAAATCCAATACACTTCAAGCGGTCGAACACAGACTTACAAAGTTCAAAACCGCTATTAGAAATGATAGAACTGATCCGTGTATTGCGCAAACGTACATTGGCACCTGAAATTACGTTATCCTTCTCTGTCTTGACTTTTGTGCAAACCCGATAAACTCGATCCATCAGATTTCGACTACTTCGTAACATCAGAAAGAGCGAAGCACAATTGAGCGCGAGGCCTGTGTGACGAACCAATTAGATGTATTAGAAGAACTACTTCGGTTTCTCACCCAGTAGGCCTTCGACAGTACAGATTGCAATAGAAGCGATGTAGGCTATCATGGAAGCAATCGAGTGAGGCAATGAAGGGATTATCGTGGATGAACTCTTGAGCGGAGATACTTCATTTTGCCGAGCACAAACTAGAATCTCGCAATGTTTATTGGTCCTTGGTCCGAACGAGCAAGAAGATCTTCAACGAAACCAACTCACAAAGAAAACTATTAATCTTGAATCCCCAGGAATGAGAAAGAACGAGATTTCGCATTCGTTAACGCTGCTTGTGTGTGATAGAGTCACACGTAATACAAATTGCTCAACATCTCTCTTTAGCCTGGTGCAAACTTGAAGCGTCCATGAAAACTTATGTGCTAGCGATGCAGTTGTTCCTTGAAGTTCATGATACAAAGGCAATTCAGCTGAAAGCGCAACGATCGTTGGCTCTGAACATTCGATTTGATACTTTCTGCCGAAAACATGGTCTAGATGGTTATCGCA
This sequence comes from Pristionchus japonicus, assembly GCA_900490845.1. Lineage (NCBI taxonomy): Eukaryota > Metazoa > Nematoda > Chromadorea > Rhabditida > Neodiplogasteridae > Pristionchus > Pristionchus japonicus. The sequence goes on along the minus strand of LS504161.1, from coordinate 172,423 downwards.
ATTTATCGTGTCTGTTGTTGAGGTATTGTTAATGCCCGTACTATTATAGCCAAGTCTATGCTTAGGTCATATAGTTCTTCGAATGATTACTCACTTCCAATTAAACGGAATCCCTCGTGTCGACATGTCAACAGTGGGTGGGACAGTGCGCTTCAACGTCATTACTCGTCTATGCTTTTCCCGATTCGGTTTCACAGGGTGAGTCTAACTTGCAGAAAAGATTCTCATTGCCTCTAAATTTAAGGCATTTGTCTACTCCCTCGCTGTTATTTCGATATTCGCGAATGGAATCCTGCTCATTTTGCTGAACAGCAGAACCAGTAAGCCTCTTGGAAACTACAAGGTGCTACTCCTCGCATTTGCACTCACTGACATTTTCATCTCGCTGTACCATGCTTGGTATATTCCGGTTTGTTCCATTTATTTATAATTTGAAGCATCCTTGCATTCAGATTTTCGTTCTCGGGGATTTCGGCTATGCGTTCTTCGGGTTTGGAACGATGTTCAAGAGTGGGCCGATCGTGTCACATGCCGACTTGATCTATGCCGTTGTGTTTTTCACACCATTCTGCTTACTCTCTTTACACTTCATCTACCGCTATTGCTCATTGGTCAGGTTGGTTTTGGGTTTTTTTCGAGTACAGGCAAAGCTGTTCTCTGAAGGCCGTCTCTCATCACTGAGAGGTTCCACGTGTTCATGATATTCTGCGTGATCTATAATGTAGTATACACGACAAGTATCTGGTGCATCACTTCTTCCGGGTAAATGTCAATTCGAAGAATTGGCAACGAAACAACATTTCAAGGACTGTCAAAGGCATCTCTGACCGGCAGCGCGGCTTAGTGACAGAATATGAAGCTATGGGAGGAGGTCGAGAACTGAATATTCGATCGCTGAATTACTTGGTCAGTTGGTCAACTCTCTAATCTCCGTATCAGGAAATGTTTCAGGAAAAAGACGGACTAACAATCAACAAGATCCAAGTAGTCAAATTGTTCACTGCGAGCTCGATAGGTGGTCATACTGTTATAATTTGGCTGTTGTGCATCCACAAGATTTCCAAGGCGTTTAGCAACATGTATGAAGGCCTGAGCATTAAGAAAATCGTTTGAATTCTCAGTGTACTGGAGATCAACATAAGACGATTGCACATGCATCTGTTCCGAGCGTTGATTATTCAGGTTTTGGTGTTGGAATTTCTCTCTAAATTTCGAACCTTTCAGTTCGTGATCCCGGTAATTTTCTCTCTGATCCCGATGACGCTGATCTTCGGGCTCCCGGCCACGGGAATCATTTTGGGACAGTGGGGCAATGTCTTTGGTCTACTATCCTCGGTGTTTCCGGCGCTCGACCCAATTCTGATCATTCTTTCGATTGGAAGGTAAGACGTTCTTCATCAAATTGTTCACAGCAAGCTCAATTGGCCGTCATATATAACTGATGTGCGTCTACAAAATCTACATTGCGTAAAGACATATTTACAGGTTCCGTTCCACCCTTGTGCGGTGGATCGATGCGCTAACGGGCAGGACAGCAAGGAGGAACGAGAAGAGAGCGGAAGCTCTGTCGAAAATGCACTTCTCAATGCTGATTAGGAGATCGACGAGGTCCTTTTAGGATTTCTAATGTCTATAGATGGGAAATTCTCTCGCTGTGGTTCAATTATTGGCACTGCTTCGATTTCCGATGCAGAATTTTTCGTTTTTATCGAAAAATGATTATTTTATATTCCTCTTCTTCAACGAATTCGTTTCAAATCACGGCAGATCTTCGAGTTTATTCTGAAATTTACATATATATTTTTTTCAATTAATAGGTACCGTTTAGCACTTGCCTCCAACTCTTCGAACGCCTTATCGATTTTTTCCTTGTCCTAAATTAATCAAATTAATAATATGTATCTCAATATTCACACCTCGTTAGACACGCAATCGACTACATTAATAATTTCGGCGAAATTCATCCAGGCATCTGCAAATAAGGCAAATCATCTTTTTCACATGCGACCGTGGTTCACGTATCATTGGCTTGATAAAGAGGGGTGCCCTCGGACTGTCCCTGAAATCGACCGTATCGCATCTAAACATCTATAGCTCGAAAATAATGAAATTAATTTGTTACCCCGACAATTCTGCAAAAGCCATCCGTTAGAATATCCGTCGCCTTGTCAATAGCCTTAATCTGAATCACAGTTTATCTCAACCGTAAATGAAACTGACTCGGGTACCTCTTCAGATGAGCAACTCGATCTAGTGATCAATTTGACGGAAACTGCAATGGAAAATTACCATATTTTGGGTATCTAAAAGCCTGACCCATCATTTCGTCGAGTGGTTCCTTGAGCGCAGGCCGCGGGTCCGCACCAAAGACTGCGATTGCGCACGCGGCGAGAAGGAGAAGGATACGAAGTGGCGTAGAGGTCATATCTGTCTTGACCTGGAATGGAGAAGCAAAAGAGAGTGAAAAAATAACTGGAAAAAATGAGATCTGACACGAATGCAAATTCTTTTATCGGAACAGTCGTGGTTGCCTGTTCATATTCAATTTGCCTAAGCCTGGGAGCATGCGAGAAAACACACTGAAAACAAGAAGGAAATATAATCCTGATTCAGAAATTGTATTTCAGCATTTTCGAGACATTCGTTGACCGAATCGCCTCTATATTTATATATAAGACTCTCTATATTTTCCCAATATCTAGTTTTCACAAATACATCCATATCATTCAAAAAACAATGGTCTTGTTGAGCGTATTTCAGAAATGTATATAAAAAAGATTGACAATTCTGGATGTAGATCTTCGGAATACGGATGTTTGACTCATTTCTCCGTTGCTGATCACCATTTCTCGAACAAAACATTGGCGAGATCGGGCAGTGTTTATCGTGTGCGTACTACGTTTATGCAAATTAGAATGGTCTCGAGCAGTCTCACATACAATACAAGAGCATTGAAACTTTCACGTAACATGAAAAACGAATATAGAAATTATGGATTTTGGACGTTATCACATTTGAATGATGCCCCCCCCCCGGACGCACAAATAGCAATAAATTCGAACGCATCAAGAAAGAGCATTAAGCGATGTCCGCATCGTCTCTCTTGAACTGACTGAGAACGATATCGAACTCGCGATAGAACTTTCGGTTATCATTCAGGTTAATCGCGGAGTTCTTCACTGCTCTGATGTAGACAAGATCCATCTCGAGGTCCTTTGCGCAGTCTTCATGGACTGGTTGAAGTGAATTTCCGAAGAATTGGCCTCTTAGATTTCTTGAGCATTCCCACCAGAACACTTTGTTTGCAAAAATTTCGGTGGGAGAGCGCACCTTTCCATATTCGAAACTTCGCCTTCGCCCTCTGCAAAAGTGTACGAACCGCAAATTTTTCGTTTCGTGAAATTCCCAGATATTACTGATCGCGGATTCGTTAACACCAACTCCGAATGCCAGATCATGGATTTCACCGGAATGTTCAGTAAAGACACCAAGCATCTCATAGTCATAGTCAAACCTGCAATGCAAGCAGATTATCCGAGCAACTCGAAAAAAAACTGCACGTTCTGATCACAGGTATTTCTGGTACCGTCGACATTTCGGAATATCGGCGCCGTCTCATTGGGCGCTCCAGAATGAATGTTGGAAGTGCAGGCTCCTCATGGAAAAGTGCCTTTATTGGAAATCTAAAAAACCGTCATAAAAATAATACGATTCGGCCGTGTGTTGAGGTGCGGAAACGACGAGCGAGGTTGAAAAGAAGAACTTTACTTCAAAAACACACCTTTTCAACAGAAAACAACGAGAATCGATCACTAGACAACACGAAAATCCTAAAAATTGCGCAACTTTGGCGAAAAGTGAACACGCACGGAAAATACCTGGTAGGCGGGAATTCAAAT
>LS504161.1:147952-159124 GCA_900490845.1 Pristionchus japonicus | reverse complement strand
CTTTTCAACAGAAAACAACGAGAATCGATCACTAGACAACACGAAAATCCTAAAAATTGCGCAACTTTGGCGAAAAGTGAACACGCACGGAAAATACCTGGTAGGCGGGAATTCAAATATGATTACGGTAAGAGTTCAATAGGTCAGATAAATGATTAACAGTAAACAATAAAAGCAGTACTGATAAATGAACTTCTAACATCAGTAATGATATAATGGTACAGTATCCATCTTAGCGTCTGGCTCTCTTGTAACGGGGCTTCTCGTTAATAATAAACACGCGTTTGCTGAGCATGCTGAATAGACGAAACGCAGTGGTTTTCGAAAACTTAATTCACTACCTCGTGTGCGAACCTCACGTATTTATCGATTAGTACATACTCCGCATGGTTGGGTTGAGAAAGAGCGGTCGTCTAAAAGTGAAGTGTTAGTTGAATAACGTGACAGATCGATAAACCGCGGACTTAAGGGCTAGGTGGCTCAACGAGAAAATCGTAATCGGATCACGCGAGCTTGTGCGAAAAACAGTGTGAATGAATTCGTATTCCTAAAAAACATATCTTCTAAATAAAAAAATTGGGCACTTCTGTACTTTTTGGCCCAGCCCTTCTCAATAGAGTATTCTATCCCTACCTTTCTCATTCTCCACCTCACTCCCCACGCAGAGCGGTCAATAGAAAGAGAAGCTTGGGCCAAAAAGTACAGAAGTTCCAAAAATTGGCTTAACTACCTGATTCTACGCGCGATTATTGTAGCGGTACGCTGTGTGTTCTTCCACTTGAGACACAGTCAAGTCGCCGACCCAACTAATGATTCTTTTATTTATGGCATTAGTCAACCGTTCGAGCTGATGCGGGTAGAGCAGAGCCAGTTCGATGACAAGGCATCGTTTGACCGGTACCTAGACGAGAACATTTTACAATTCGTTTTGCTTAAAAAATTTAGAAAAAAAATCATATCTCACATAATCTGATGTATTTGTGCAGTAGCTTGGCAGCAGTATACAGAGTTTGATCACTTAGTTCCGAGGGGGGGGGGCAAACATCGTGCTAAAAAAATCGAGCTTATAACAAAAAGAGATCACACCTTAAATTTTGTTGTCCGGACAGCATTAGCATCGCAAAATTGTTGTCCGGACAGCATTAGCATCGCAATGATTTGCCGCTCCTTCGCATTCGGAGATACTATTATTTCGAATGTTATAGTGATACGTGGCATTCTAAAACTTGCTGTAATTGTAGATAACTATTAAACAAACAAAAAAGTATTGAAAAAAAATTTGAAAGGTTGAAAAGTTCTTTGCGCTCTCTGCACAATTCCTCAAATTTTGAAGACGACTCGTTCTTTTTATGTTCGCTTCAGAACAGCTCATCCACTGGGTATGTTGCATTTGCCATCAGTCCCAATATTTTTCATCAATATTTGAATGTTTTACAACTTTGAATGATTTACAGGGGAATATCGAAGTTTATTGCATCCACATCACAACCATTGTGTCTCATGACATCTGTGTCAGTGTTGCTCATCGTGCATTCGACACATTTGAGTATGCTATCGACTTGACGCTAGTGCTGGATGATTCTTTTGCAGTTATTCTGAAATCAAACGATGTAAAACTCTTAATTTCACTGTTTTACCTGACAAATCTGAAAACATCGCGTCTTACTCCCTTACAAAATATACACAGCAAGAAGCAGGGAAGACTCGAGTAACAATTCGATACGGCGATATTCAGCGCGAAGAAAATGCGGTAGTCTCGCTGTGCCGCTGGTTTTTTTCTCTTTGTGTTGTGATTTCATACCTGATAACTAACTTTGAAAACAAACGCTCGAAAGTAGCCAAAACAGTAAACAATCTAAAAGATTACTGTGCTTTAAAACAATTAAGAATATGCGCATACTTCCATCGCGATATTACAGAGTGCAATGAGAAACAGAGCGGATGTTTGCTTGCTCTCGGTATAATCTTTCGAGCTATCGTTCAGTTTGAACAGAGTCTGGAAACCATGATTTACCCATATTATTTGTTGTTTCAAGTGTGGTTCGAACTCAATTCGAACTTTCGAACTCTATACACGTTCTTTTAAGGATCGGTCTTATGCATCAAACACCAATACTTCGCTCTGTTTAACGGCTCCAGTGGTTTTCAACCTGATTCCTAGTATCAGTGCCAGGTAAATTTATTCTTACTAAGAAAGAAATTTCAGCGCGGATACTTTTGGGAATTTATCACCTTTAGCGAGCTTCGAAAGCGGAAAAGAATGAGAACGTAGAGAAAAACAATTATCAGGATCAATGAGAGTATCGGTAAGAAGATGACAAGCCAGAACATGTATAGAGCTTGACTGTGATGGGGCTGAAAACAAAGTTTGTCAGCGTATAAAAAAGTTCTTCCGGAAAAGTAGTTTATGAGTAGGAAAAAAGGAGGAAAGAACTCACCATAGCGTACAGTTGTCCCTGTGGATATCTCAGCCAGTGAACACCGAAAGAGCATGCGATAGACCCAATCGTTGCCGAACTAGCCAGCTGAAACAGGAAACAGAGTGGAAGTAGTACACGATTCTTCCATATCTGCAATTTTTCAATTATATTCTTTATAACAGAGGCGATCGAAACCTTTTCATGCAATAGCGGAATCAAAATAGCGCTTGCTCGATTCAAACAGACGAATAGATTAGTTAGGCCCTGTGCTGGTCGTGTGAAGTAGTTGACGAATAGAATGATCTGAGCTTCATTTCATTCTGATTCGCTTGCTTCTCGAGCGAACCTGAGCTGGATGAGGAGTCGACGTGAAGGTTTCTTCGAACAAGCCATAGACGGGAATTATGCGGAATATCAAAGTTGTCGCTATCGCGATAATGTCGTAGAAGAGTCCGGCCTGATTGAGAATTACGCGACACTTCTGCGTTCAATGAAACACACCTTGTAAATAGTGAAGAAGGCACTGTGAGAGTAGGCGCGTTCTTTCACAATTACTGAGAGTACGAGTGCAACGAGGGGGATGATGATAAGCGAGAAGACAAGAGAAACGTGGTTCGCCAGAAGAGTAATGGTTCCGATCCACTCGTCATGTTCACCTGTCGATGAGCGGTTGCGAATTAACACGGACATTGTTTGTGTGAGATCGAGGATAATTTCATTTATACCACGTAGATTTAGCCGAGTTATCTACGGGAATAAATCACATTGTGAACCAAGCGGCGAACAGCGGCCAACGATTTTCGCACAACAGTAAATCATTCGCTAAGCTCTCAAACTTCAGGAACGTTGAGGATTTGCAACTAACGTGTTAGCTTTAGAAAGAGTGAATTTCATCAGACAGCTCGTTCGAATAATTGCATTGCACGGCGTTGTTTTGGCAAGCACTGAAGATGTGTGAGACTGAAGATCACAAGTAGGGTTGGCAAGTGAAGAGCTGAAAAAAGCGGTTTATCGCTTACAGTACGTTAATGAGCCGTGATAGTATACTGAAGAGTTTTTTTAAAAGTTTTCTAAACAAGTTTGGAAAATTATAAAATTTTTGGTTGGACGAAAAAATCAACTCTTCATATAACTTTTACCATTAGTATGTGATTTATTTTATTTTTAGATTATTGCTTCAAAAGTATATGAAGAGTTGATTTTTTCGCCCAACTTAAAATTTGATAATTTTCTAAACATGTTTAGAAAACTTTTAAAACAACTCTTCACTATACTATCACGGCTCATTAACAAACTGTAAGCGATAAACCGCTTTTTTTCTGCTCTTCACTTGCCAACCCTAATCACAAGACTAAGCCGATGAGATAAGATGAGATAAGGATTTAAAATGTTTTGTGGTTTGGCTGAAATTAAGCGTATTCTCCAGCAGTTCGCGTAGTTCAACTTTGAGTCCCTCGCTCTACAACTCTATGCTTCCATTGGTGCAAATCAGCTGTGTGAAACATGACGTCTCTCAAAGTTTTGAATGCCCGCAAATCCTTGTCCAATATCCATCTAATTCTTTGCAAATGAATTTTCTATATACTCCGATCTTCGCTGCTGTAATTCGATCTTCACAGATCGTTGATTTCCCTATCTTCCTGGCATACATCCCTCTCAATCTTGCACATTTGATCTCAATATTGAGGAAGAGATTATTGAAGGCAATACGTCGAAATGGGCACGTCTTCCGTGTGCACATCTCGCACAAAATCTATTTCTTGGAAGTTGTGTCTGAGGATATCTTGCATCCATTGAAGCGTACGTTTTGCGTATTCTCATTGTGCTCTTGCCAAACCTTGTCTAGTAGTCACGTCTTAGATCTCGCAATTGACATGGTTGAAAACTACACTTCTATACCGAACGACGATTGCGATTTCTCCACTCAATTACACGAATCGGTGCTGCTCCAGTGCATTCGGTGGATCCATGTTGGCGTTTGCTCTAATTTGAGCGAAAAAAATCAATGTGCAGGTATTCGTTCTCCTCTCGGCGACTGTTCTAGTGATCTACACAGGCTTGCGTCTACTTTCACTGACAATCTTTGACAGGATGACGCTGGTGAGTCATCATTTTTTGTTCCTGTGTCAAATAAAACTACCAGTGGTATCTCCAAGCTCTGCTTATGATGATAAGTGTGTACAGCGTGGGATTTGGCACAACGCAGGTGATTTTGAAACTCGATCGTATTAGGTTTCAAAGAGTAACGCATTTTAGTCTGCTCACATCATTGCTCGTGAAATCGCACCCACGCCCTGCGACGCACAGATACCAAAGGTCTAAACAATCTCATCAGAAACGTTAAGAAAATTACGTAATCTATGTATGTTCCAGCCCTTCTGCCTCTTCCGAATGAGCGCGGCTGCCGTGGTTCCTGCTTTTGTCCTTATTCATGCGGCGATTACTCTCCATCAAACACTCGCCACTTTCGGATGCTCTCTTCGTGTGCAGAAAGCAGCAGCTGTTCTCACCATTTCTTTCACAGTCCGTTCATTTCTTGATTCTTGAGAAACGCAGATTCAGATTTGCTACGTGATACTCTTTGGGGTCTTCTCATTCTACGAAGAATCACTATCAGGAAACACTCAGTTGTGCCCGTTTTTCAATGAGAAGGGGGAAGTGGTATGGCCCCCGCCAGATGTCGGCTTGCAATCCCGATTTTAGTTCATCATTATCAATCTCAACGCAATGATGGCTGTGGATGTTGTCAATTTCATATCTGCGCGCATTTTGCTCAGATATAACAGGAGATTGTTGGCGAAAGAGTGAGATCACATATGATTCGTTCATCGAGAGATCCATTTCAGACGTATCGATTACAAATTGAAACGCACTTTCCGGAGAGTTCAGAATCTGAAAGCGATGGAACAGTTCATTCCTATGCATGCACTGCATTCAATTACGCATCTCGTCCATTTTTGTAACAATTACTCACTCTTTTCCCAAATGAGTTGGATATTTCAGGTCTTTACTCGATAACCTACTATTTCCGTCCGAATTACGAGTCGTCTGCCCAGTTCATAATCATTTTTGCAGTTGTGAATGTGAGTTCTAACCGTGGTTCAATGATCATTTTTGGTTTGCAGGTCATTCCCTACTACTGCTTCCTTAGCCCGTTCGCGTTCCTCATTTTGACTAAACTAGGTTTGAACTGACTCAGAGATAATGATATTCTACGTACACAACTAGGTCGTTTTCGCCGACAGGACGAAGTTCGGAATATGATCGTTCTAAAGAATAATCAGAACGCACAGGAAGTGAGTTGTTTCGAAAATTATGCACTTGAACCAGAACTCGTTTAGGCGTATTTCAAGGAGCTGAGGGCAGCGTGGAATTAATTGTAATGGTGCAAGACACATTTACACTCTCCTGATAATGCACGGGTTCTCGAAACGTGAATTCACACCTGTACAGTAATGCATGAAACTGAATTTCAAAAAAATGAATTTGAAATCGTCGCTTGGATTTTCATCTGGTCAGTCGTTTCATAACATCAGGTAGTTGCTGGAAGAAGCGGGTAACGTTTCTCTCCAGGTTACATGTTTTAGCAGATGTCGCTCGTTGCATAGACATGGGTGTGTTTGCATTTTCATAATGGAAAGAATATCTTGAGTACTCGAGTATCAGTATCGAGTATCAGGGAGTATCGTATACGATAGCGACAAGAAACAGGAGATATAATCAATATTTCAAGATGGGAACCTATTCTGGAAGCTCAATCGGGAATAAAAATGAGCTAAAATATATTTACATCGCCCACAGATCGGAGGTGTTCTGGTTCTAATGTCATCTGACAGCATTAAATAATTGCATTGCACGGCGCACTCTATTCACACTGAGAACACTTGAACACCATCGTCCTCATACACAATTTGGTAAAGTTGTGTAGACTAGATGATGTATTCCGTTTCTTCATGACTTCGGCGTAGAGAGGATGTGGTTGTTTCCGCGGACGTGTGCATTCCGAACCCGGCACGAGCACCTCTCTCATCTGAATAAAGCCAATTAGTGGTTGCTTCAATTCGAACTGAATCAGTGTCAGAGGGTCGGAAGACGAAGCTCATGAGAGTCAGGCAGACGCTCTGTGCAACGCTACATCATCACTAAACTTTCCGAGTATTTTACTCTTTTGCGTGCCGCTGTTGAGCTTATCACAATCCATTTCAACTGAATACTTGCATAATCCACCTAGCTCCTGTTTGCTTCAACCAAATTGTTGATTGCCTATCTTCCTGGCAAACATCCCTCATCTCTTCCCAGATCTTTCGTTTAAACCTTTGATTTTGGATTCGAAGAAAGAGATTAGCACACGACGTCAGGATGCGCAAATCTCTCTCAATATCTCTCGTGAGCGCGCTGTTTCTTCCTTCTCGTCAGTTGTAGTCTGCGGGAATCGGCTCATTCAGAAGTACGTTTTACGATTCGCTCTCCTCTCTCAAGTCTTAAAGATCACAGGTCAGTCACACGAACGAAAGCTGCCTCTCTCAGATGGACGACGATTGCGAATTTTCAACTCAACTTCACGAATCGGTGTTACTACAGTGCATTCGATGGCTGCATGTGGGTTTCGTGTCCTTAATTTTATGTCAAACATTTAATTCCAGGTGATCGTTTTGCTCTTTGCAACAGTCCTAGTGCTTTACACTGTGATACGCAGCCTGTCGAGCTCAATCTTCGACCAGGTTTGAGAGTGGTGCTTCGAAATGGGCAACGCATTTTCAGTTGTTCCTGTGGCATCTCAAGGCGATTCTACTGACTATTTCTGTATACAGTGTGGGTTTCGGCGCAACTCAGGTATGTTCATGTCAAACACAACAACAAAAAAATGGTGGTGGAATCGAGGCCTCGCATATCATCGCTCATGTGGTCGCTCCTACTCCGTGTGATGCTCTGATCCCGAAAGTGAGAAATCTATTAGATTGTGTGTTGTTCGCACATTCATACTCTTACATCAATGCTACATAACTCACCAATATCTCATCGCAGGCAATTTGTCTATTTCGAATGGGTGCTTCTGCTGTGGTTCCGGCATTTGTTCTTCTTCATGCTTCAATCACACTGCACCAAACACTTGCCACCTTCGAATGGCCGCCTCGCGCACAAAAGACCTTGACGATAATCAACATAATCTTGACCGTTAGTTAGTACAGCCGATAATTGTTTTCAAGATTAGAAGCATGTCTGAACAATTAAATCAGGTATTATACGTTATCGCATTCGGAATCTTCTCATTCTATGAGGAATCATTATCTGGCTATACACAATTGTGCCCATTTTTCAACGAGAAAGGAGAATTGGTACGGTAGAAAGAGGCTTCTCTGCAGCAAACTACATTTTAGTTCATCATAATCAATCTCAATCTGATGATGGCTTTGGATATCGTCAATTTCATATCTGCACGTATCTTGCTAAGATACAACAGGAGATTGTTGACTAAAGAGTGAGGGACATCACGAACGAGTTTGTTCATGTTGTGACCTTATCAGGAGAACTGATTTCAAACTGAAACGCACTTTTCGACGAGTGCAGAATTTGAAAGCGATGGAACAATTCATTCCCATGCACGCTCTTCATTCATTATCGCATCTTGTCCATTTCTGTAAGGACTGCGCACTTTTCTAAGTTTTTTTCTCACTTTTCTCAACTTGCAGGTCTTTATTCGTTCACTTACTATTATCGGCCAAACTATTCTTCAGCACAGTTCACGATTGTTTTCGCTGTGGTGAACGTGAGTTCTAACATCATTTCTAGTTCCATCTGTCCTTTTCAGGTCATGCCTTACTACTGCTTGCTGAGTCCTCTGGTGTTTCTCGTTTTGACTAAACTAGGTATTAGGCTTTTTTGAATCAAATATCACAATCGAAAGCGAACTAAAATCAGGTCGTTTTCGTCGCAAAGATGAAGTTCGAAATCTTATCACCCAAAAGGCTGGGACTGCTCAAGACGTAAGTTACTGCGAAATTCGGACCAGGCTAACGACATTTTTTAGGCTTATTTCAATGACCTCAAGGCGGCATGGAGTTGAGCTTAATGTGCAATACTGGACAGAACCAACCATTTTGTTGAATCCGATAAAGAATCTATTGCTAATCTTTGATAGTCCATGAGGTTCACACATGATGTACCCCGGAAATACGTGACGATTTATAATATTTCGAAAACAGCGCTAGATTTTCACCTGGTCCGTAATTCGAGGCAAATTGAGTTGAACCAGTCCACATTCCTTGCACAAATCTTTCTCTCGCTCGCATTGATGGTTATTTTCCTTTCTCTGGACATCCAAAACAAAATAACTTTATATGCGCACATAATGACCTGCATTTCCACCTCACTCAATGCGTTATCTTTATTCTTGCTCATACTGAAGGCTCCACCAACTCAAGCGGCGATTCGGGTCTTTCTGGTTCACATACAGGTACCGGATTCACTCGAAACTCTTCAATATTTCTGGCACAGGTGATTATAACGATGATCGATTCACATGGAAGTTTTATTTCATCCTGTACCAATATTCCCTGCAATGGCTGGCTACGGACTGGGAGTGATTGTGAAGGCAGGAGTTACTATGATCGCTGAAATTGTGAGACATTTTGCCACAAGCCAAACTCTGTCTACCTAAGTCAAGAAGGATCTTTCCTTTATACGGTTCAGACTATATCCGTGTTTTTGTATTCTCCACTTGGAGCATCGCTCATTCTTATCACACTTTTCCGACATCAGACTATCGTTAATAACAATAAGCGAAAGGTTATGGTCAGAGCAAACTAGATTCAATCTTCGAAAAATTTCAGCTCACTTATAATGTAATTCGAGTGGTTGCAATCTTAGCCCCGTTTGCATCTTTTCTACTAGGATTGGCAGGCCACAATACCGCTGAGTACGATGAAGTATTGGAAGAGGTGTAATTTCTCAATAAATCTTGTAAGGTTGCACAAATCTTATTAGGATCTTCGCAACATATCGTGGATCCGCGAGAGGGGACCGTATATTGCGATAAGGATATCAAAAACAGTCCAAGAAGTTCTCACATACGCAACTGTAGCAAGTTTTTGTCCAAGGATTTCATAACGGAAAAATGCTGACTCACGACTTCTGACAACTATTTTGGCAAACATTTCAGGCCATAACGTTCGGAATTCTCTTTGCAATGGCCGTTTTCGCTCATATGTTCTACGTTCTTAGTATACACGTAATTATTAAATTGAGTAGTCCATTTTTCCAAACTTGTTCAGACGCTACAGAGGAGTCGACAGACAGTGACAGCAATTAAAAGAAATAGTCCTGACAATTCAGGTAGTCTTGTTTGCGAAATAAACTTCAGCAAACTAGATCGATAATCATATTTTAGTTGGGAATTCCCTTCATGTTCTCTGCAATACCGGAAAAATATAATTATACAAGAACCCTTTCGCAGTGTATGGGGCGTTTCTCTTTCCCCCGTTTCATTCGGTTGCTCACTACTTCATTCTTGTGCTGATTACACCTGCGTACCGCAATTTACTGCTCGCCCCTCTCTTACGAATGTTTTGTTGCCAAAATTCAGTTATGATTCGACTGGATTCACTATTCCAATTACTTTTGCAGATCATCAGTCAATCAATAGTCGAACTCCTGACAGTCCAGTCCACGAATAGCGGCAACTGAGAGTAACGCTATTCATAACATCAACAAACCCACAAACACAAACAATATACATCAGATGAAGTGGATTTCATCAAGGCACAGGTTTGGATTGTGAACCTATCAGTAAACAACGAAATACGGGTGTTCGTCTCTTCATTTTACTTTTATTTCGTTTCTCTGTGAGTGAGTGTGCGAAATGAGAAGAAGGCGGCCCAGATTGGGTACTTTAGGTTTCAGACCAATGCGTTCTCCTCGGTCGGTCTTCGTTCGGCATCCTTGGCCGGAGCAGCGCCATCTCCAATGCTGTGCATTTCCTGCTCTTGCGGCTCGGCCTGCGCAAAAAAAGGTGTCGAAATAGACGTATCTGTGACGAAAACGGGAACTTCCCTATTGGAAGTCGAGGAATCAGTTCCGGGGAACTAGACAAATTCCGTTAAGCGCACCTTCTTGTTCTTGCAGCAGACGCCAACGATCACGGCGACAACCGCAAAGAGGGCGAGAAAGATAATGATGAGAGTAGTAGTGACGCTGAATTCAAAGATGCCTTTCGTGGGTAACCAGAACCCTTCTAGTCTTGGCAAATGGGATCAAAAGAACCAATTTCTGATGAAATCGTCAGGAAACTCACTCAAAAACGGCCCAAAAGCTTCCTTCCGGATGCCTACCGAACGTCGTGTAACCTTAAAGATTTTGATAATTGTTGTATAGTAAATATATTCTATTTATATACACAAATATTTAATAGTTAATCATGAGTGTGACCAACCGCACTCAAATTACGGTACTTCTCCAAATGATAATTTCTCTCACCACGATTGTAAGCGTACTGTAGTAAATACGCGCGGTGCATTTCCCGTCACCAATTTTCGTCAGTCTCTAGTTCTGCTCTCGCACGGCCCCCGGAACAGTGAAATAGCCACTCAAACGGCGTCCAAGGGAATCAGGTTGACCCGCAAACAAAGCGCGCCAATTCAAAGCGAAAATATGAGGTCCCACCACGATCTGATTGATGATCAGAAGTTTATCACTTCTAATTCTCAGGGTTGCGCGGTGCCAACTACTGTAGACTACAAACTACAGACTTGTTACG
>LS504161.1:135477-147332 GCA_900490845.1 Pristionchus japonicus | reverse complement strand
CTTCTAATTCTCAGGGTTGCGCGGTGCCAACTACTGTAGACTACAAACTACAGACTTGTTACGTTGTTTGGCAAGACGGCTGCTCGCTCTTTTCCGTGAGCCGTAAAACAGTATAACAGCTATTACTGTCTTTAGCGAGCCCAAATTTGACAGCATCGGACGTTTTCGAAAGCGCTATGTCGCCTCTCCGGGGGCCGTGCTCTCGTCCCAACACGTCGTCTGTTTATTTCTCTCGTCTAAGAAGATAAAGTAGTGCCTTACTACTCGCCGTCACCTCGCAACACCCGCATACACAACATAATTGGCGTTCAGGAACAACCGGATTTACGTGGGTTTGCCTTCATTTTGTCATCTTTTTGTTTTGCAAATTAGTGAAAACGGAATTTCAATAGGGCGGCCGAAGGCGCTGCGCAATTTTTTCCCGCTTTATCACTCCAAAACGAATTAGTTTTCCATTTCCTGTAGGACTATCGAGTGGCCGTGTCTTTGTGACCGGTCGGTAGAGTGCTTTGTGCCCTACAAACGGAGTCTGTGTGACCCTCGGAGTCTGTGTGACCCGTTGCAATTAAAGGAGCAGTCTGTGTGACGCTCAACAGTCTGTGTGACTCATTCAGCAGTCTGTGTGACTCATTCAGCAGTCTGTGTGACGCGAACAGAACGTTAATTGCGGCCGGAGGTGCTGCACGAAATCGAATTTCGTCAAGGTTGCGGAGAAACCTGCATATTCGAGTTTCGTCATAGTGACAAATCAAGACAGTTGGCTCGCCTGATCGAGAACTGTGATTTGTGCAGCCACACTATCACACAATGGGTACGGAAATGGATGATTTGAAGGCATTGGTGGCAAGTATGGCCAAGCTTCTCCAGAAACAGTGTGAGAGCCAGAGAGACTCCCGATTGACTGAGTTGTCGAATTCTACTCTCGACGCGATCGAGTCGCGCATCCAGGAGTTTGTGTACTCCCCGGAGGATGGCGCAACTTTCGAGAGGTGGTGGAATAGACACGAGGACATCTTCGAGATCGACCTGAAGGAGTGGACTGACGTGAAGAAGGTCAGGTTGCTGATCAGGCACGTCACCACGTCCGTTGAGAGGACATTCACTGAGTCCGTCGCACCAACCAAATGGATCGATATTAAGTTGGAACAGGTCAAAGAGAAGATGCTGACGCTGTTTGGTGACAATACGTCTATCTTCGATCGAAGACGTACAATGCTCGATCTGAAAATGAGCAGGGAGAACATCGAGGATGTGAGAGTGCTCGCGGCGCGCGTTAACCAGACGGTGGAAAACGCGAAAGTGAGTGATGCGTCGATCAATGAGTGGAAGGTTCTCACCTTCCTGCACTCACTCGATCTTCCTCGGTACTCGGACGTGCATTTGAAGATGATGCAGACTGCCAAGCAGAAGGGCAAGGACTGCACGCTGGACGATCTACTATCGGTTTACAACGATTTGTCTCAGCTCAAGAAGGACTCGCGTACTATCACGGAGTCGAGCAGACAAGTGAACTATGTTGATAGAAGATCCAGACAGCACAAGAGCCACAAACAGGGCAAGAGAGACAGCAGTTCCAGCAGTGAAGGATCGGTCCGTGATGGACACAAAGCATGTTATTGCTGTGGCAACGAGGAGCATCTGAGCTTCAATTGCCCGTTCCGCTCAGCAAGGTGCAACAACTGCAACAAGAAGGGTCATCTCGCTCGAATGTGCAAGACCAAGAAGGTCAACACGGTAACTCTGGGAGATGTGTTCACATCCAGTTACCGTATCCAGGTGGAGATCAACGGACTGTCAACGTCCATGGCGATCGATACTGGATCAGATATCACGATCGTCTCCGATGAAACATGGAAGCAGCTCGGAAGACCTGACTGCAAGCGTGTTCGCTGCACAGTGAAGTGCGCGAACGGAGATGATCTGAAGCTGAGAGGAAGATTCTGTGCAAAGATGGAGTACGGTGGCGTGTCAGCTACCAGCGACGTGTATGTTACACACGGTCGCCTGGATCTCCTGGGCAAGAATTTCATCAAGCTTCTACAACTTGTCAAGGTCAGAGGACCCGAGGCAAAGGAGAATACCGTCAAGGTGGAATGTGAAGCGGGAATGACCCGAGACCACAATGCACCCGAGGCGAAAGGAAGAGTCGTCAAGGCAAGTGTGCCCGAGGCGAAAGAGATCAATCTTGTCAAGATCGAATGTGAAGCGGAATCAGTCCGAGACCACAATGGATCCGAGGCATCAGAGGTTGATCAATGTGAAGTGGGATCGTCCCAAGACCACAAGCAAACCGAATTGGAAGTCAAGGACTCAGCACCTATGACTAATGAGAATGGAATCGGCAATGAGATTGCGCTCCAGAAGAACAAGCGAGACTCTGATAGAGTGAAGCGGGATCTGCCCGAGGCCACGCCTAACAGAACGAGTAGTCGCAACGAGCTGAATGGTACTCAGCTGAAGATGAAAAGTTCTCCAGTCAGAGAGAATCTAAGTGAGAGAGATAAGAATGTTGCGGAGAATCAGAGAGATGAGTTCAATGAGGGACTCAATGAGATTCCAATGAGGAATGAGAAGGTGGATGATATTCCTGGAATGGATACTCCAGTGAAGGAGATCGAAGAGAGTGATGAGAAGGACTGCGTGTCCACGGCCTCAATAAGAGAAAGTCATGACTAACGTCCTCGAGCTTGACCAATAAGCGACAACGCTAGAAGGAGGAAAGATGGCGTTGGAAACAAGTAGAGCATGCACACTAGGCGAGGAGCGAGAGGCGAGAGTGGCAGAGACGAGTGCGTTGAGGCTCCGTTGTCATGGCATCTCGTCCCTTTAAACTCTTTCTCCCCTCTGACTCTCTCCCCATTTCTTCTACTTCCTCGTCTATGGAGTTCACTCAAATTCCAAAAAGTCGGAAATCTGTTATGTTCATGCTATGTCGATTATTAACGAAATGAGGATTGGGAAGAAGAAGCGCCCCATATTGCATACCAGCCACTCCAGATCTGAAGTAATCCCGATGACTTTCAAAATGTATTTATTTTCGGAGATTAGTTTACGATTAGAGATAAGAAAGGAAGAGTAAGTAGGCAAGTTCTGTCAAAGTGACGAGAAGAACGAAAGTTCAGATGGGAAGGACTGTCATCGTAAACAGCAGGCAAAGGTGGTGAGGAAAGCGATCAATTCATCGTTTTCTCCTACTGCGAAGTGGTTGACGACCGATGAAGACATGAAACGTTCCGAAAGTCGATTAACATTTTCCTATCTTGCTATTTACCGGTTTCTTTGTCGACTTTGACGGCATAAATCCTTTTCCTCATTTACTCTGTATCGTAAATTAAAATCGATCACGTGATGCACTCAGAATAACAATTTTCTGCTTGCGTTCTATGCAATGCTACCATGTGATCCGGTTATTGCAACTCAGCTGCTCGTTTTACTTTCTTCTGGGAAACAAAGCAATTCACCGATTACAAATCGTTTTATGGACAGCTGTGATTCAGTCTTCCCTAGTCTAGTAAACGGAACATATCAGAGGATATCAGCGATTACTTATCAGTATGTTGATCATCGACCGCTCCTCGCCAGGACCAAACGACGAACTGATCCTGCTTCTCACAACCGCCGCTAACCATGCCTGTGCCGTCTTTGCTCTTGCAGTTATCCCGATGACTGTACTCGTTCTTGTCGTGTTTTCAACAGAGAAAGCGTATGCTCGCAGCCCTTTCTTCATCATTTGCAAGGTGATTCGTATACTGATAAGTCTTGATTCAGTTTAAGACAGGTCTGCTTCGTATACGATATTATCTCTCTTCTGAATCAACTAATATTTCGGATCGTTCCAAGCTTTGGATTGTTCGCTTCAATTTTCACTGAAACTGCATTCCCAGCTAAGTTTTCAGGACGGTTGTTGTTTGGCTGAGTTAATGTCTCATCAGCTCACATACTTTCTCATCTTCTTGACTCGCACTGGGCAGGCGCTCACCAATTTGTTCATTTGCTTGAATCGAGCACCTTTTTATAGGTGGAAGATCAAAATATGGGATTATCTGGTGATTGCGGCAGTGCACGCATATTGCAGATCTGGCACAACGTGTTTGTTCTCCCAGCGTGCTTCTGCTTCCAACTGGGTTTCTCTGCACTGCTCGGCTGGAGAGCGGCTTCGTTCGACGTCCACTGGATCAGATACCCGCAAGGGCAGCTGTACTCTGTGGTCAGTAATAGCATATTCTGCCTCATGCGAATCCATGGCTCTACATTTTTAAAATGAGTCGAATATCTAGATCCGTGCGCCAAGCCCGCCCACTTTTTTCCCCTATTTCTGACCTAATTGCATTAATTTCCAAAGGTTTTCGCGGTCAAGGTCGATTTAGATTGGCTTGTCACGCCGAACGATAAATTACTTTCCGATAAATTACATTTGTAATAATGCCAGCCCACTACTGGCTCCGACCTGCGCAGTTTCTGGCGCGCTACGTTCGTTCCGGTACTAGGTTGCTTACTGTTGCTCGTCGCGCTCTACATCGGCATCACGTTAGCGTTCAGAAGCCGGTTCACGGTAGGTTCCACTATGGCGAAAATGGATCATATGCGTAAATGTGTTTTCTGTCGTAAGCTTTATGCGAAAGAGGCGCGTTAGAATGCACAATAGTTGTAGCATGAGAAATCCCGTTCAGACAGTTCGAAAGAAGGATTCAATCGGGTCGACTGAGACCAAACAGTCTTCTTCACTGGTATACATTGCACTCTGCAGCGTGGCTATGGAGGTAAGGTGCAAATTAGAATTCAAAGACTTCGAACACTCTGCCTACGTCCCTCACTCCCTTTAGAGAGTCTGGAAAGAGAGAAAGGGACCGAGAAAGAGGGTTCAAAATCTTCGAATTCTAAAGAAACACTACTTGTTCAGATGCTTTACTTCGCAACCTTCTTCTACGCTTTTATCTACAGTGTAAACGAAGAGGTTTTGGCAAGCAAATTATGAAAAAAAAAACAGATGAAATTCAGCTAGACGAGCGTATTTTCGCGACTTGTTTCGTTCTCATTCGAAATAGCTACTCGGCGCTGCCCTGTTTTCTGCTGTGCTCGTTTTGCACCAGTGTGCGGAGAGACGTTTGGAGAGTTATTCGGTCAGAACTTCTAGCTGCCGGAGCGCTGACATGTTTGTTATTCAGAAGATCTCGCAAAGCATCGAGCACCGCGACAATGTGAATGTTTCGGCAGTCCGAGTCCACCACGTTCTCGCAAATTTCACTATCTTGCTTGTGTAATTGTTGCACTACAATAATGTAGTTGATATTGCAAGAGTATTCAGAGAGAAGCATGCACCCTTGAGACTCTTATCGAAATGTAAAGTATTGATACCAATCAGTAAAAATTTGACAAATGGAATGGTCGTTTCTTGATCAGTGATAGTATGTAGAGGCGGAATGATGGTGTTACGCTGATCATAATGACATTGTGAACTAGCGGATGAAGTGCAAGCACGCAGTAAGCAGGAAGCGTCACCTCTTAAAAGTGAATGTTCAAAGTACAACAAACATTTTTTTAAAAGACGCACCAAACGGAATGCATCCACAAAGCAATGAAGTGAACATTATTGCGCCCGGAAAAGCTATCAGAGATGTTGGAACTGCAATCTGGAAAAAAACGTGAATTGAGGAAATAAAGAATCGATGAAAAATGGGAAACTGAATGAATAGGACCGTAATAGAATGTCGAATGCGTTTGATAGATGAAGGATGGTGTGAGCTCTAATGAAATGAAATATTTAATTTTTTTCAAAAAGTTACAATCTAGTGTCTCAGCTGTTTGCTAGTCCTTTTACCTCGTTGCTTAAAACATGCATCATATGCCAGAAGAAGAATAAAACAAGCATTAAAATAATTGCTAACTTCTGGAATTATCTTGTGTGCGCGTAATTTTGACTACAATTAGAATTTCAGCATCCAAAATGAAAAAAAAATTACTTTGACTCTGTTCGAATAGGAAACTCACCAAGAGCACGAAACATATCGCAATAGTGGTGAATGTACTCTCTTGGTGAATAAGCGGCGAACCTCGAGAGCGAATCCATGACAAGTCGGCAGGAACATGAATAGAAATTGTCACAAAGAATTGGTAACTTAAACCAAAAGAGTGAATAAAGCTAAGTAAAATAAATAAAAAATATACTGAAGAGACATCATGCGGGTACAGCGGGTAAGCGAGGAATATTGTACTCATTGTGATTGCGAGCGTTACTTGAATCGTCCAACGAGTTCGCTGCAAGAAGAGGTGTTATTTTGATTTTAGAATTCTGAGTATTTGCTGTTCCGTGCCAAGTTCACTGCAGTAACATTGAGGGCACATTAGTTGTGAGAGGCTAGGTCTTCATCAACCTAATCTTAAGCCTCTACCCGACATCTCCACTTACCAGGGGAGAAATCGAGAGGGGAGCAGAACATGACACAGAACAAAAGTGAGCAAGAATTCTGATTCGTCTACAGCTGTCTGTTCCCAGGAGGCACGATTGTCTGATGGCGAAAGACGGTGCACGCTACGGTCGAGATTCCCAGGTAATACATTATCAGTATGAAGAATCCCTGAAACTCATATTCTTTCAGTTAGACTGTTCGCACGGTCAGCATTCAGAAACAAGAGCGGAGAATGAATTGCGACAACGGCAAATCCCGGGCAGAATGTCCGAAGATTGAATATGCATCAATTCGGAGCTTTTTGTTCGGAATTGTTCGAAATAGAAACACTCACAAGAACGGTGTGCGGGCTGACGCCCGCTCTGCACAGCAGTCCCGCACAAAAGTGCTGGAAAGAGTGGGATCGGCTCGAAGAGGATGTCGAGACAGACGCTACTGAGGATGACACACACCTAGAACCCAGAAACGATGAATTGTAACCCTGCGAAGTAGTAGTTTTTTACAGAAAGGACAGCAGAGGGGGAGATTCTTGACGGTCGTGTGTTACCGACACAGTAGTTTTGTTCCGAGTCTATAGGAAGCCAAAGCGAACCTGAATTGCGACGAGATTCCGCCTGTTTCGCCGGAATTTTCGTGAGAAGACAAAACAACGAGATGGCGTTTAGAATGGAAGTAAGGACGAAGATACAGCGCTGTGAGGTGAACAGTAATGATTCAATCTCGAGGGGCAGGAAAATGCCCATGGATACTTCAAAAGAAAGTAGGAGAAAGTATGTGGCTTTAAAAGAGAAAGATTTTTATGAATTTCAGGGAATGCATCCCAGCTGCCCCATCACTGCCATTGCAGCTGGTCAGGAAACGCACGGAAACGGGACTACATCGTATGATCTGTGAGTTCAAATGATTAAATTTATCATTAAAGTTTACCCTAATATCTCGGAAAAGAGGAAACAACTATAACAGTTCGACTCATCAGGTATTCATAGCTGCGAGACTGATGCTTAGCCTCGCTCGCAAGCCGGTTGCAAGGGCCATGCGATAGTTCCGATTGCGAAGAACGACGACGATTGAGTTGAGAAGAGTCGAACATGCGAAGATCATCTCAGCGATAACTACCGAAGCTGAAAGAGGGAAAGTGGAAAATTGTAGGCAATACAAGTGAAAATAGGCACTAATGCCACGTTTCCTGTTTGAAAAAAGGCAGAAATTGATTACTCTGTGTAGTTCTGTAGACATCATCTTGTACTGCTGCAATAATTATAGGTACGAAAGGGCAGATTATGAAGACTAGTAGGACGGAGAACTGAAAATGTTCATTTCAAGAAAAGTTCAACACTATGATGCCTGAATGACGATTGTCTGAGCATGTATTATATGCATTCCTCTGTCGCTCTTCCGAGGACGCATCTTCCTTCGCGCCCTATAAAGTGAGGCTTCAAGAAGTATTCGAAATAAAGCCGATGTTTTGTAAAATCACTGCCGTTCGAATTTGAATAACGATTCAAGAAAGGTATCAAAAGGCGCATGTGCAACTCACTTCAAGACAATATAGAGCATGTGCGTGAACGGAACAAAAACTAGAAGGAAGAATACTGATAGTTGCACGAATGCTACGTATTTAGAGACGGTCATTATCAGCGGCAAGTCAGGACCGTAAAACAGAAACCAGTTGAGCCCCCGCTCGCGCCATTTGATTTGGATGTACTGAATAACGACACTAAACGAAACTAGGAACACATTCTTACCTCATCCAATACACTATTTTGCCGAGTCCTATTTGACGGCAGTGCGAGAACTGTGGAAAGTGTCTCTAAGTGTATCCCGAAAATGATGATGACGTACACAACTGAACATTGGCTCTGACTACTGAATTCAAATCTTCACCTACCGAGTTTTACGTGCTTCTTCATTTTGAAAAATGACTCATCCATGATCAACAATTGATGCCGAGCAATGACCATCATTCCGAAACCGGATACCATGCACATTGTTAGGAACGCTTGGATCATCTAAAATATAACTTGGCATAACTTAAAATAGGTGCAAAAGCTCACTAGGAGATGCTGATAAGGCACGATTTTGCACAAAACGCCCACACAGTAGCCACCACCTGAAAAGATCCATTCAGAAAGTGAATTTTGAATATGACAAACCCATTCGAAAATAGAATAAAGGGATAAAGAGTAGAGTAAGAAATGCGTTGGTTAGTAGGCATGAAACCTAGTGAACAGCAGTCTCTTTTTTTTGTGAAAATAGAAGTCTCTTACTTGTTGAAAAGTCGCTATAAACTTGATCTCTGTGGTGAGCGCAGAGCTTTTTCGGGCGATTATGAAGAGAGTCGCAATATTCACAATCAGGGATATACTACCAACAACATAGAAGAAAGAAATCAACAACTTCTCCACGGACCGCGAAATATCGGACGGAACAGACATTGTAGTTACATTATCGAGGCCAACCGATAAGTGACAACGCAACGAAACCCGCAATTTGTGTGAGTGGCAATCTTCTAGACACTCTTTCGTACACAACTAGCACCGATAATTTGACAGATCGATTTTGCAGCTCATAGTCTTTCAGAAAAAAGAAGAAAGTTGCATGGAGACAAACTCTTTCCATGCATGACTGTTCAAAATTATCTCAACAAACATTCAACAAACATTCTACAAAACATTCTCGAATCAATAGTACGAAATCGGGAAGATTATCCAACGGAAATGAAGGTTTCACTTCTTCTGTCCACATTGACGTGGGCAGCTGCAACGACCGCTGGGTTTCTCGTGCAGCACTCCGGAAAGACATTCGACCTTATCATCTTGATGTAAGCGTGAAGAGTCTTCAGACAAGTATGGTATCAATGAAAAGTTTCATAAACGCTCCGTTCTTTGGCTGTCGACGTGTTTGGATTGGATACCTTGCGGTAGGAGGGCGCACAGGCCAGGATCGTTAGAGAATGCGCAAACGCATGAATGCTCATCACGTTGACGAGGAGAACCGAGAGTCGAGAGGCTGGGAAGGCACTGGGACAATCTGCTCCCACGATTAAGGCTGTGTGAGACCTACGCGACCCATGCTTCTTGAGGGCGTCTTGCTGAAACAGCTGAAACATATGCTTCAAAATGCATATTTATGTTACTTTGTGTATCCCAACGCGGCAATAAGACCACAATTGCAAGCGCAGGAATGAAATGCTCATTTCACCTGTCATGTTGCTTGAAGCGAGATCGTCACCAACAAGCCAAGCAACGATTTACATCAGCACCATGAGTGAAACCGGGCCCGCTATGAACAGTGCAGGCACGAGCCCCTCAATTTGAACTATAACTAACTCAATGGAAAGCTCACCAACCTGCATGACAAGGGAGAACACGGAGCATGTTTGGTACCTGAAATTGATTGTTTAGAAAAAAGATATTTCATTAAAAATGTCTCTTAGTTGCAAGGCTCGATGTAGCCATTCCTTGTCTGATAGCGAATACGACTTGCGTAATCATGCATCCTAATAGTGTGAACATTCCGACCCCACCAGCAGCTAGTACTAAGATTTTTTATTAAATATTTTTCATTAAAAACATTTTCTTAAAGTTTTTCTTCTAAAACAAAAGACATGCTCATCGTTGCGGTGTAGTTGCTTTTGCTTTCGTGCAGAAACATGTATTCTGGCTTAAGCTTGACCCAACTGATTGTTGCAGGGATCAGGTCTGACTGATATTACATTCATGTAATTATATCATATCATATCATATCATCATACACCTATATACAGTATCGCTCAAAAGTTTAGCCCCAAAAATCAAACCATCATAACTTTCTTCAAAATGGAGATAGAGACCCACGGTTGGGAGCGTTCGATAGGTAAACCATAGGAGAATAGCGACATGTGGTACATGGGTAGTACTAAGATTTTTTATTAAATATTTCCAAACTCATTCGTAGCCCAATTTCTGCCGAGGTGCGGGGTTAATTTTAAACCTCGGAGGGTACTACCCTGAACCCCAAACGTTCTGTGATGGAAGCACATCCATTGACGAATTCAACAAAATTTGGGCACTCTGCTCCGATTTCGCAATAGTGCAGGACGAATTTTCTACGACACCTCCCAAAATTCTTTAAAATTCTGTAACTTCCGCCTACGTGGACCAACAGACCCAAAATTTCACAGGTATGTTTCTATGATGGTAGGGCAACACTATGCCAAGTTTGGGTTAGATCGGGTGCTTGCCGCATGAATTCTTATTTTTGAGGTACGCCTATGTTACCCACCCCCTAATCTGGCGCCCTGTGAAACGAAAAATATGAAACTGTGCAGTGCATTAGCAGATACTCTAGTAGTGGAGGTTGTGAAGTTTTGAAGTTGGGGCATTCGTATTTCACCCGTAGGAGCTGTCGATTCGACCCGAGACAAAATGAGAAAACTATAAAAAATTGAAATGAGCAAATCCAAACTTCTTCTAAATGGAGAGGTTACGCACTTGTGTTGCTCGGCCTGATAAGAAATGGCAAGAGTTGGCTTAGCAATGATGAATCGCATGTTAGTGGGACGAAATATCACCATTCTTCAATCAGTGGTTTGGCTGCTTGCACATTTTTCCATTTTGAAAAGGGTCGGATCGGCTGCTCTTACAGGTGAAATACGAATGCCCCAACTTCAAAACTTCACAACCTCCACTACTAGAGTATCTGCTAATGCACTGCACAGTTTCATATTTTTCGTTTCACAGGGCGCCAGATTAGGGGGTGGGTAACATAGGTGTACCTCAAAAATAAGAATTCATGCGGCAAGCACCCGATCTAACCCAAACTTGGCATAGTGTTGCCCTACCATCATAGAAACCTACCTGTGAAATTTTGGGTCTGGTGGTCCACGTAGGCGGAAGTTACAGAATTTTAAAGAATTTTGGGAGATGTCGTAGAAAATTCGTCCTGCACTATTGCGAAATCGGAGCAGAGTGCCCAAATTTTTGTTGAATTCGTCAATGGATGTGCTTCCATCACAGAACGTTTGGGGTTCAGGGTAGTACTCTCCGAGGTTTAAAATTAAGTTTACGACCGCGCCTCGGCAGAAATTGGGCTACGAATGAGTTTGGAGGAGGGCCTACCCATGTACCACATGTCGCTATTCTCCTATGGTTTACCTATCGAACGCTCCCAACCGTGGGTCTCTATCTCCATTTTGAAGAAAGATATGATGGTTTGAATTTTGGGGCTAAACTTTTGAGCGATACTGTAAAGCAGAGGTGTCAGTGCGTCCGTCCGTCCGTGTGTCCGGTATTGCGTAAACAAGTTTCATCATATACGCGCCTCTCTTCAGAATCTATACTCCTATATAAAGCAGAGGTGTCTGTGCGTGCGTGTGTCCGGCGTTGCGAAATCGTAAACAAGTTTCATCATATGAGCGACTCTCCTCAGGATTGCGAAATATTGCGAAACAGGTGGCTCTCGAAAGGG
>LS504161.1:114716-134502 GCA_900490845.1 Pristionchus japonicus | reverse complement strand
GAAAGGAGGAGAGGAGAGGAGGGAGGGGAGGAAATTGGGAAGAGGAGAGGAGGGAGGGGAGGAAGGGGGGGGGGAATAGGGAGGAAAAACTTGATATGGTATCAGTTATTATTGAGAAAAGATTTTTGAAAGTCAAGTGGCACATGCACTGAAGATACCTGAATTGTGAACAGATACTTTCGATACGCTTTTCCTCGAGCATCAGAATCAAAGATGATTAGCATGAAAAAAATGCATTAAATACGAGAAAGAAGCCTCCTAAAACGAGAATTTTGATCAGCAATGGCAACATCAGCCTACCAGAGATGCAGTGAGCCGCAACCACGAGCACTTGAAACTCGCGGCTGACCTCGGTTGTATTCATACTTCCCGTGTCAACTTTTCTGATGATTTCGCACTCGAATACACCTGTTCTGTAGCCAAGAATATATTGCGTGTACCATCTTTGTGCAAAGTTCTTCATCAACTCTTGATTATCCACAGAGCATCGAATTTCAAACAATGTAACCATGACACAAGTCAAACTGGAAATCATGCGGTAATATGTGACTGTAACTTGCGCGAGTAAGAAGAGTAAGCAGATAATGGTAAGCAATTGTCACGTTTTCCTCAGCTAATTGATCAATGACTATTCGAGACAGTCGTCACTGTGGTCATTGACGTATGTTGAGGCGCAGTCTTGTTGCTTCTCTTACAGATGTTACCGGTCAGTCCTTTCCTGGAACAATTTCTACTGAGCTATGGTCTTAAGGTTGATGCTATAACAAACCAATAGTCGGGCATCAGCACAATAACGAGAATTCCATCCCAGGCAGGGAAACAAGTCGTGAGAAGCATGCAAGCATCGTCCCAGAAGAATACTGGTAGATTGAAGAAGGGAAGGTTAAGCGCGCAAATGTAGGGAATGTACACGAAAACGGTTGGTACGGCAGTCTGCAACGTTAACGTGGGGTAATAAGCAATATTATAGTAGGCGACGAGGGAAAAGATGTTTTTCGAAATGCAATGTTTCGCCAATTTTTTAAAAGTCATATTTCATACATAGATACCTGTGTGCAGAGCGAAATGAATAACTTGCGCTGAATAGCCAGCGAAGGCGCAGAAAGAGTTGAGTGTTGAAGAACGTAGATGTGGTAGTAGCAGAGAGCACATAGGGTTATTGCTATGCAGAGACTGCACACCATTATCGCATTGAAAATTGTCAGAGCGATGAAAGTTCGCACGTTCAAAGCGCCATTTTCCTGCAGAGAGCTTCAGCTCATAATTTTCACCTTCAGTATTTGCCCAGTAGTTCATGATCAACCATCCTCCCTTCATCTCTAATCCAAGTCTCCTCTTATATTCCTCTACCATAAGAGCCTTCGCCGTTTCGTCTCCAGTCATGAAGAAAATGCAGAGAACGTACCTGAAAAAAGCTTGACTGTTCTTCTTCAAATACCCTAAGAGTGTTATTCAACCATCAAATGTACAACAGTGAGCCGAGTTAGTGTTACGTATTGTGTGCAGGCTAGGGGTTCATCGAAATCTTACAATCGACGGTACCATCGATTATGGAAAGGTTATCCCTTGAAAAAAAATGTCTGATACAATAAAAATTATTTCTAAAGATAAGCCTGCGACAGTTCTTACCAAATAATGAACTCTGCAACGACAGCGAATACGAGAAGCATGACGAATTTCCAATTAGAGAAGAGCGGTATGAGATGCGGGCGGGCGATGCACCAGTAGCGATAGAGGAAATCGATGATCATTAGAACGAAGGGAACCGTGTTGCATGAAGCGTAAAAGGATGTACTGCTCTGAATTTTATGAATTGCAATTACTTGTTCACTCATGTGGTACATACTCGATCGTTCCAAGCTGATGTGGAGCCAAAAATCGCACCAATGACGATAACCCTCTGGAACAAAGCCATGTTATTATTTAAATTCGTTACGGTCTGGAAAATTTCCGCTAGATCAAAATGCGAATTGGTCAACCTGTTTCAGCACCGCATGCAATAAGACCAGAAAAACGTCGTATGAAGCGAAGAACATCAGCATTTCTTTGTAGACTCCGAGCGATTTCTTCGAGAATTTAGCGACAACATAGATGAGGAGGCAGTTTGTGATCAGACCCCCCACTGAAATTCGCATTTTTTTCGACTCAAAAACAAGATCAACCCACCGACATGAGTGTCCTCAATAGCTGTGTAGTAGGGAATCATAGTGCTGAGAAACGGGGGCGCAGAATACAATGGAGATAACTAAACAAACGGGTTTATTAGGTCAACATATAATATCGAGCGGTATTCAATATCGTTCCAGCTCAGAATGAGAGCATGATATCGTATCGATGAGAAAAAGCTCGGCACGGTAGTGATGAAAAGGAAGTGACGATCTATATTTGAGCTTTGTAGCTCTCGCACCGCGTGACTCGAAGAAAAGGAATGCCAACTCCATTAGACCATATAATGCTTGCTCGTCTATTTTCTTTTTTTGTAATGAAGATGACCTTTTCGACCATGTTCGTACCTGTACAATGTATTCGTTCATTTTTCCTACATCGAAATACAATACAACATTTTACGACAAGCATCGCACAATAAACTTTTTATGTAAATATCGGTGATCATTCTCTCTTTTCTTTTTGCGATTATGTAGTCATTATGTATGTAAAGCAACGTTGATAAGATGAAAGATCATACCACGAGATCTCTTACTGTTTCTGTTAGATTTCTTTGAGTTTGAAATGCTCGAAAAATTTTGATTCACAACTGATCTGTAATTCGAACAACATTACATATAATACTTTATTCAGTCATTAAATTCATAGTTCGAGCTTAAACTTCTCAGTCGCTTCATGCGTAGCCACCGTACGCACACTTCCATTCTTTGCGGCGCTCAGCAACTGGCCACTCAGCGCACTCTGAGAGTTGCGAGATTTATAGTGAACAGAGCATACTCAGTGAGTCCCGTCATTGTAGTTGTAGAAAATCAAAGTAATTAAGAAGACCAGAGATTTAGAGTGGCGCATGGCGAATACTCGATGAGTACTGATCCAAAATTCGCCTCTTATCGTTGATACAAGCATCGTATTTCTCGGCCTTTTATGTATTCAACTCTCTTCGATCTCTAAGCAGACACTTTAGATACGACTAGCGAGCGTTCGAAATGCGGTGGGCGCACTTTACTTGCCAACAAATTGACTCCACTGATGAGCCCGAGCATTCGAAGGAAAGCAGGGCGAAAGTAACTTTTCTACTCGATTCACCCGTACTAGCGTTTCGCATGCCAAAAAAAGACAATGAACACTGCTTTGAAGAAATCAGGAAACTGATTGATATCTGTGTGTTGATCTGAAAGTTCATCGAATTGGAGATCAACTCCTTTTGCAAAGAGTCGCTCATCTCCACGCAACATCAACCACTCCAATCTGTCCATTTCTCATTGATAAAACCAGGAACTTGCTCAGTGGTCGAGTCGGAGTCTACATCCGACCAATCATTCTGCAAGTTACCCGGATGGAAATAGCGAGAACCCTTATTTTCAGCCTGAACACATGGCGGAGAGTTACTGCTCCTTTCCCCCCCTGTTCGATGTTCTATTCCCTCTCTTCTCTCGCCCCGCCCCACTCCGCTCGTTCACTTTCAGAGATCGCGAGCAAATGAACGCGAACGCGTGTTTTCCCGCCTCGCTCTCCTCTTCTTGCACGCTCTCTCGCGTTGTTTGAGAGGTCATGAAATGATACCCTATCGTTGGTTATCATTGAATAGGTATGATTCTTCTCGTAGTTGTTTCTCAGGCACTTCACCAAT
The DNA here is from genome assembly GCA_900490845.1 of Pristionchus japonicus. Taxonomy (NCBI): domain Eukaryota; kingdom Metazoa; phylum Nematoda; class Chromadorea; order Rhabditida; family Neodiplogasteridae; genus Pristionchus; species Pristionchus japonicus. Next base: position 130,706 of record LS504161.1, on the reverse strand, counting down.
CCGTGCATTTGGTCTCGAAGTGCAACTATCTTCGAATGTGTGTTAGTCATCTTGTTTTCTGTTTTCCTCTTAGTCAGTACATTGTGGAATGTCACGTCGCGACAAAAACACGAACTCTTCCTGTTCGTGTTTACTTGAACGCGTTTCTCGCAAAGGGAAAGTGTCCTTGACGCAAAATAGCGGAAAGCACGTGAATCTGAAGTGACTCACGCTTCGTTACTGTTCCATTGTATTCTCTCACCGAAAGGTTGTTTTCGCTCCAGGTTGCTTATTGGCAATAATCGTAGCCAGGCAAGTTGTCATGTTTAGATGCAACCGCATCAAACGTTACGAGCGAACGATACTTTCATTTTTGAATTTCCATTCCTCTCGAATTGATTAACACCACCCTGCTGTGCATGCATGACTGCAATTCGGGCAGTATTCGCTCGACCATGTTTTGCAAGTCGGCAAAAAACCCTCCGCTATTGTGCAGCCCCGCCGCATTGTGACGGAGATCACTAGAGAGAGACCATGGGGGAAGAGGGAGAGAGGGGAATGGGCGAAAAGAAACGCTGCAAGAAGAGAAAAACGAGAAATGGAGCAGAAGTTTTGCCGAAGCCAGAAACCATAGATTGCGTTCAAAAGAGAGTGAGAGACTGCGCTCCCCTTTCCCCTTTTCGAAAATTGAAATTAAGTCGGTCCTGTCTAGGTTTCCTTTCGCATTCTCACAATCTTTCTTTTCATTCTCATTATCACGCGTTCCTAGTGAAAGAAACCTGTTGTCGTGAGCGACAGCGATTCATTTATCACGTTCTAATGTTATGTGATTTCAGATCTTCGACTATTATTTCGATTGAATATATTTTGCAGTTTCAAGCCCGCTATTATGTCCTATCAGACGATTGCCAACTCGAACTTTCTTGACCATTTGATGCACAAGGTTCGGTCATCTTGAATAATCGACAACTGAGTTTATTTTCATTGAAGAGCTGCGTGAACCTCTGCGTTGAACCGTCATCGCAGTCTGACGGACTCGACCTGCCCCTCGATGACATTGCCACACTACGGTAAGTGGTTACCGCACTTCCGAGGCGGTCGACGAACGCGAACTGGCTTATTATGAGTACAAATCGTGCAATTTCTAGCAGCGAGTGCTTGCTTTTATGATGCGACTCAGAAATCACTGACCACTGAGAAAAAAACAACTCTCGCAATCAGGAAGTAAGCTCGGGATTGATGAATGGTCTTGCGATTGAGTGGATTTCGACGGTTTAGATGATTTGACGGTCTTCTAATGCGAGAAGCTTAATCGCCGTCGTCCATTTTGCATTATATTAATGGGAAAGCTGTTCATGATGTACTTTTGCTAATAGCGAACACTCGCTTAGGACGTGGATCTTTGAGCTAGCTTTCCCCCATTCTCCACTGCATAGCAAGCCGAACAAGCGGCCTTGCTAGCATGTGGATTTCGCTCTCTCTCACACGCGCTCTCTCTAGACTACTCTGCCGCACGTTGTTTACGCTGTTCGCTTCACTGCAGCTCACACGGAAAATAGAACAAGGAACATCAGAGAAGGGGGAGAGGGAGGGGTGTTTTGTGCATAGGGGAGGGGAGTCGACCAGAAATCTGGGGATGTGCGTGGAGGGAAGTTCCGTGTTCGCCCATGGAACACTTCCACCCGTTGTAAGTAGGCGATTACGCATGGCTAGGCTTATTCGTATGGGAAAGCTGCTGCTTTGCGCGTAATGCTCTGAGGGAGGGGCAATGTTTTGTTTTTTATCTCTGTTTGTGGGCTATTTTTGCCCCTTGTGATCTCTGAAATGCAACGGAGGGAGGGTATTATTGGCGGGTGCACGTAGTGAACCGATCAACGGTTAGAGATCAGAATTTGTGGCTGAGTCTCACTACTTCCAACGACATCTAACCTGGCGATGTACCTGCAGAAGAGAGAGGCATTGCTCATAGAAATTACCCGAACATTGGGTTAGAAATGAGCTGACACACCACTCACACGATCTCTAATCACTGGTCGCCTGTGAGATTGGTTAGTGAACCGAATGAGCTCACGCGTGAGGAGAATATCACACCTATCACTTGACGCGTGACAGGTGCAGTTTAACGTTCTTGAAAGAATAATGTTCGCTAGCTTTAGCCTCATTGGATAGACGAAATCCAGAATATAGCACTGCTGAAGCTTGAGCGAGCTTGAGCGAAATCGAAGAGTAGGAATCGCTCATTTCTTCTCTTGACTGTGTATTCGAGTAGCACCGGAAGCGTGTCTAAGACGTAACATCCGATCAGTGGCGGGAGTTTCCTCCGTCAAAAATACCTACGTAACATTTCCGGAACATAATCAGGAATGATCTTCGAAAGCCGAGTACCACTCTTTCTCATAGGAATTTGCTTGAGCGATGAGGGTAGACAGTAAACAAAATAATTGACTGTAGGTATGAACATGAGAACAAGAAGCTTATTAGCGGTACTGCAGGTTCTTCTTCAACTTTGGCGTGCAGCAGTCGCGCTACGTGCTGCTGCAGCAGCAACAACAATCTGCAGCACCGAATTCAGCTGCATATAGCCTGATTATGCAACCGCTGGAGCCGCACTACCAACAGCAACCTCGACTACAGGTAATAGCGTGCATCAAGCATGACCGTTTCCCTTCTCTTGCAGCAGCCTGCTACATCCTCTGCGGCAGTCGTTGGCTATCCGCAACCGTTATTGCAGGTTCGTGAACCAAGGCCGAGATTCTTTCATGGAAGAATGCCTGTTGTTTCCGCTGTAGTTCACTTGTCTGACAGGCTTTGAAATCGATGTGAGCCATAAGAATGTTTTCGTTGCAGCATCAGCCAGCTCCACGCACTAGCATCTCGATCAACCCGAGCCCCGTGGACCGATCGGCAGCCCGACTGCAGTTTGTGGCACGCCTGCAGCCAGCGGCGCATCAGCAGGCGCAGCCACCCCAGCCTCCCGCACTCCCTCTCGTCCCGCCTCCCTTCGCCGGAGATGCTGGAGATTCCGTACGGATGGATGTCGACCGGTCGGCGGAAACGTGCGCAGCACCGGAAATCTGCTTAGTCCGTCCGATTGCGCGCAAACCCTGTGAGTGTCAACTGTTCAAACTTTACCAAAATCTCGATATTTCTGTCTGTTGTAGTACCATTTTATTCACGTTTGGCCATTTTTTCAGCTTGTGCTTCATCTCCGGTCAACTCCTCTCGCTGTTCGACCTCCTCCTCCTCCACCTCACTCACGCCCGCCGAGCAAGCGGATCTGCACACACGCCATCTAGAGGTACGCTTATCGGCCGCATGAGATGATAGACATATTAGACAAGTTGTGGAGTAAAGGGTGTTTGTGTGATAACCAATCATAGCGAAGTCTCCAAACTGCAGCAAGCGCTATCGGCTGCGGCAGCAACAGCACGGAATCCAACCGTCGACAACCCGATGATCACGCACAGCGAACGCAAGTTCAGCAACACGTTTCTCAAGGTACGGAACAGAGCTCGGCAAAAATCTGACGATCTCTCACTTTTCCATGCTCTCTCACTTTCTCTGACGAGCGAGAGGGCATTGCGAAAAAGTGGTACGGAAAACAAGAGAGCATTGGGAAAACACGAGAACCGACCGGTATAGCGCCAAAAAACTAATGCATTGATTCCAGGAGGAGTCGGAACTACGGAAACTGTCACTGTCATGTGCGCTCTCCACAGCATGCGGACCAATCACAGAAGCTACGGCGGCAAAGGAGAAGAGCGTCGAAGATGGACCGGCGGTAAGGAAAATATAGCACGCTTTATAAAAAACTTATGAACTTCTGAACAATTTTTTTGTTGAGAAGGGAATGAAATGTGTGGTGAAGATCAACAATAATCAATCATCTCTCAGCTCGCGCCCATCCTCATGGTGTCCTATCTCAACTCCTGCATCGAGAAGGCGAAGAGCTCTCTTCATAACAAAGGAATTCATGTTTCGACGGTGGATGAGAAGGGAATGCAGGTACGAATGGCAAGCTATAATGCAACGAGAGAATAATGAGCACAGAGCATTTCATACTCTGAACAAAAGCCACCTGAGCACACTGAATATGTTTGTTGCGCAAACGCTGAGTGATGAGGCGAAATGATGTTATTACAGGTCGATTTCTCCTCGCGTCCGATCGACCCGATCTTCAGGGAGGCGCGAGCGCAACTCGACCAAGAAAGGAACTATTCCGAGTCGACGGATCACTCTGGCCCCGTCCCCAAAAGCATCTCCCCTGCGTCTGACAGTTCTCTTCGCAAACGATCACACAGCGACGCGGTTGCATGCCCCGGGAATAGAAAACACTCGAAAACGAGTGCAGATTGTTGAATCTCACAAATTGCTATCTTTCATTATTTCATTCCAGCTTTGAAAATCTAATAAACAATGCCACCAAATGAACACAGTTAACAAATTGTACCCTTTCATTTTCTCATTTTCTTTGAATGATATGTTGAAAATGCTTTTGCTAGTTTTGTTTCGCGTGCTGATCTCTCACGATTCGGATTATTGCTGAATATCGTCCACCTTATAAAGAATCAGAGTTGTGTTCATGGCATTCATCGAAGCGCGATAATGTCTCACCTCATTAGAGCTCTCTCCGCCTCTTGAATCATAATTTGCTTCGTACCCACTGCACAGAACTTCACTGAAAACTCATTTCTGCAATGGAGATCTCCCTCTTTTCGTGGGCCTACACCGATCCGTACCATTCGGTTTTCATCGTATCAACCACGACCGTTTCCCTCTTCTCCAATTGTCTGCTTATGTACATCATACACACAACCGCAGGCGATCATTTTGGTGAGACAAAATGAACAAACTGTTGTTTTTTTTTCAGTTCGAGCAAAAATCTAATTGGTCCAGGTTCCTACCGCTACCTGCTAACGTTTTTCGCTCTCTGCGACATCGCCACAACGGTCGGGCATGCGCTACTGCAACCGGTATGTCATAGACCGCTTCGATTTTGTACATATTCTTCGCCAGTATCTGCACATGACCTCTGCCGGCTTCTACTTCTTCCCGAGACATGGCGGCAACGTGATAGAAGGAGGTGAGCACGACTGCTCTGTGGTAATAATTGGTGCCCATGAAAAATCAGGTGCCCATGGATTTAACTGATTACCACAGAGCCAGCACGACTTATGAAGTTGCAAAAGAATTCCAAGAGTTACTCTTCTAAACTCAAGCACTTTCCCACTAGCCTCACTCGCTTCCCGCTCTCGGGTTATTGAGTGAGCATGAGCATTCCAGTGGCATTCGACACCATCTTCTGTCTCATGTTCATCGCAACTTTCTACCAAACCTTCCTCGTGCTCGCCTTCCACTTCGTCTATCGCTACAAGACCGTGACAAAGTGCCTACTTGAACTACAGAGAAATAAACAGTTGTTTTGATAGGAGAAATATCTGATCCTTCTAATGTTGCGTAGTTATGTGCACAGTTCAAGCGAGCGTAGGTTTGCCTGAGGGAGAATGAAATGTGCCAAAAGATAATTTCAATGATTTATGACACATTAAAATGCGAATTTCAGAGGAATCGGCGATTCTTCACCCTGGTCGAGAACTACTTGGATAATTTTCGGGACCGTTGTTTACGTTCTCTACATCACAGCGTATCTGCTGACGGTCGCGATAGGCATGACGCCAGGAGAGGATACTAGGTGAGCAATGACAAATTTCGAACTGATTCAAATATTCGATTTGCGATGATTATATGTAGGGATGGCAAATGAACACGCGTTTCTCTTCATTTCGCGTATTCACTCGCCTCTCTGACCGGTGAGAGAGTATGTAAAATGAGGAGAGTTTTTCTTGACTTGCCATCCCTAATTAGATGACCAAATATGGTACGGACGTAGAGCATCTTTACAGAGCCGCAGTTCCATCCGAGATCTACGATGCATACGGCATCAACCTAACCGATACACGTTTCGGATTCACTGTTTTGGCAGTTCGGGTCAGGCAGTAGTGTTAAAATTACAATAAGCAGACCCGACGGGAGCTCAATTCAGAGAGTCGACAATGAAACTAATGAGCTGTACTGGAGTGTGGAATCGCTGGTCTCGCTTGGATTCTGTGCGGGACTCTTCGGAACCACCGCACTCGTAATTGTGTTCTGCATTTACAAGACGAACGCAGCCATCAAGTGAGAACGAGGGTTAGAACGTCACGTAGACACCTAATCACGGCCTAATGAGTCTAGCCTAGCCAAAATTGGCGAGAGAGCCTATTCAAAGATGTCGGAAAACTTTCGAAGGGACCTGAGTTTATTGGATCTGGATTTGGATTTTAACACATTTATCAAGAGTTGGCTCTGTTGTACATGGCAGGCCACGTCTAGCTTCTTGTCAAGCGCCTGAGTTATCGGCTATAAAAAGAAGAAAAACCCATTCCAGATCCAGCAACACCCAGATCACCGCGACCACTCGCAAGATGCACAGCCAGCTGTTTCGAGCTCTGCTCATTCAGGCTTGTCAATGCATTCCAAAACCTCGAAATGCACAAACAATTCAGACGGCAGTGCCCTGCCTCTTCTCCTACACACCACTGTGCGGGATTCTGTGGATCGGCCCGTTGACTGGTACGTTGTGTAGGTCTGCCAAGGAAGTTTGGTGATTTCGCGTCCTCATTGGGTTTCCAAAACGAATAATCCTCATGTTCTCATCCGACCCGGTGCACAGCAGTAGGGATGTCAGAGTGAAGAAGGACTCTCCTCATCTTCCACACTCTCTAACCGAGCAGGCGGAGTGCGTCAAATGAGGAGAGCCGTTCTTCATTCTGACATCCCTGATCGGTAGCAATTTTCTGTTCAGGCGTCTCCCTTGGCGCTTTCGGTAACGTGCTCATCCTCACAACCGCCATCTTCCCCTCAGTCGACGGTTTCTTTGTCCTCTACTTCATCGTTAGATTCCGAGTCGCGGTCGTTCGGTTGTTCCATCTGCCCAGTAGCTGGGGAGTCGTTGTTGCGCCAGTGCAACCGAGTCAGGGCACATCCTCCACTTTCTGATGACCATGGAAAGTAACGGTTTTCGAACATTCGTTCAACATCTGATTATTATCTGAGTCATCCACACCTCAGACCGAGATACGGTTCCCAGCACATTGTGTGCTTCTATTTTTGATGCGATATTTTTTACTTGTTTTGTAGACATTTTACGCTCCGCAGATTCGTATCAGGTGATTGTAGTGGCATTGTAATCGCGAGAAATGATCAACGAGATGTTCGGAGTGAGCTCTGATCGTGTTAGACTCCGTGTTAGTGAGTATGCTCCGCCTAATTATAAGTTTGAAACTAGTGTTTTACGCACTTCCTGTGATGCAAAAGGCACGAACCCGGAACCACACTTGCGCTTTGTCTGATTTTGATGGAGTTTTACACACTTCAAGGTTATATTAGGTTGGTCCATAAGTAATGAGAGGTACTGATTTTGGAATAACTCTTCCTCCCTGAATTCCCATGACTTGCCCATATAGCACTGAGTAGTTGTCCACTTGAACTCTATCCACGCATGTTTGAATCAATTCGAGCTATCACAGAATTCGAGAATTTTAAAATAAATCAACTCATGAAAAATATGCACTAAATTGTATTACTTTTCCAAGCTAGGTGTTTTCACCGAGCCAGTGATCTCATTGTCTCCTCAATTTTTCAAGGGATAGGGGAAGGGTGAGGGCATCAGATGACCACAACAGTTTGGCCGTTTGAGTTGTATGAGATAAATAATACACCGAAAAGTACGAATTTCGATGATCGGATCGGGATGGCTGAATTGAAAATTCTGTAGCTCAGAAATTTAGGGTGGCATCACTGTATGAAAAATTTATTAGCACAATTGGGTCGTCAGCTTCTCTTTCCAGTACAGTTGTGTTCTGCACATCCTTTGAAACGAGCACACAGAGTCTTATTCTGAATTCCAGATCACTCATTCGAGTAAGGTTTTCGATTAGGCATCCGCCTCTGGAGCATCTGCTACTGCCATCCTGAGACACTACCAAATTTAGTATCCCCAGTCATCCTACTTCGCGAGTATAGCAAAGTTATGGGCTTATCTTGCTGCTCGGCGGAATGCTGATCAAATGAATTGACTGACCTAGACTGTGGTTCTTCAACTTTCGAGCACCACTGAATCCGTATAAATGATCAATCAGGCTAGTGGTAACGCGCGCTAGAAAGAGTAACCAAGGACTCATAGGATGTATATGAGTATACTTTGAAAACTTGAATACGAATGCACTTTGAGGTCAGAATATCAAAGTGAACAAATCGCTCATTACTTATGGACCGACCCGATAACATTAATTCTGCTAAAAGCTAGACACAACTGTGGTCCTTCTCAGCTTCAGAGTATGTAAAAGCTCATTTCTAATGGCGGATGAGAATATTAGAGATAGTATTCCAGGTGAAAGGGCCTGCAATGATTTGTCCAATCTGCTTGATGTAATATTCTTGAGCAAGCTCACCTTTAGATCGTACAACCACGGCAATCTGTAGTTCATCGCAGTTAGCATTCCATACTCCTTGACGAACATGTATGCACACTTAATGTTCGATTTGCACGAGACCAATTTGATAAAGAGAGATTTCGAAAAATATAATTTCACCTGTTGTGCAGTCATGGGCAAGCCGCATAAAAATGAGCAAAACCCAAGTAAGAAAAGACGAAAATCGATTGTGGAAACTGCGAAGAATAATGTAAAGCACAAACTAGCTCAAATATGCGCCTTTCTCCATTGACAAACACCGCAATACAACAACGGTAGTCAGATTGATCACTAGAGTAGTGATCGAGCAGACAAGATACAAGTAAAAGGAGGATACTCTATTGCTACGCTGAAAGAAATTAGTCATTTTCACTATAAAAAAGTGAAAGACTCATGCAAAACCTGCAACGTTTGCAAACTTACCCAAGGCCTAACAGAATGATCATAGTCCATGAACCAAGAAGTTCCGTTGTTAATTGTGCCAAAATATGTAGCCGTATCGATCAAATGATAGTAGGAAATGAACGGGAAGCCAAATATGACTGGAAGGGAAAACCAGCCGAATAATCTCCATATCTGAATATAGATCGTGATGGTTTCTCAAATATTCCGGATGAAACAAGACAATTGTAAGTTTTGAACCAATGACGTACTCTTTCGTACTTCTCATGCAGTATCAAAGCGGAAAGTCGATTCAAAGCGATGAAGATGTTCACGTATTCCTGACAAGCAGGAAAGTAGTAGCTCGAGCTATAATCTGAGTTTTGCAATGAATTTCGAAAGAAAAAACTCACAAATACAGTACTGTTGTGACTGCATTTGATGGAAAATCCGCATAAAACGCATTGATTTCAGGAAATATTGCCAGTTTGATCGTTGTTGTCGTCACGGCGCAAGTAGTTAAGCCCTTATAAACGGAATATCATGAATGACAAACATTTCAGCTATTACCGTGAAAGCTTCTATGATGAATAGTGAAAAGTAGCTGGAACGGAACTGCTGCTTCCGTTTGTTGACAATAACGATGATGACTTGGATTAGATAAATACCGAATAAAATTGGAACATAAATCGCGTAGATTATGAGGGGAATAGTGGATGCTGCAGTGAACATCGAATGGAAGACTCACACTAAACTAGTGCCAAAGGGACCTCTGCACTTTTTGCGTGCTAAAGTGGAGGCGTAAATGCCGGTTTCACACGAAAATGGCAGGTGATAAAGTAAGAAGAAACTGATGTTTGACAATACGAAGAAATAGTGGACCAATAAAGACCTGTGCTGGATGCTATCGGAACCAATGATTGTGATTTGCATTTCAGAGCTTTCACAAATGATAAACTTCAGATTGATTTATGCGAATGTGCTGATGATAATATTGACTTTGTCAAGTTCGTCTTCGTCACTTTGCGCTTGGCCAAGTTTTGCGCTCGTGCCACGGTTGCGAGCGAGACGATAATTTCAGTGGATGTGGTCTGGGAATTTCATCAAATAAAAGATATCAAGTATACCTTCGTCCGCATTCCTGCTCGAGTCATCAAAGTGTTTCTGTAATCGTCGGTCATGGTCAGAATGATGCATGCGTTGTTGATTGGAAAGAAGTGGATCATGATATCGGCGAACTGAATTTGCAATTTCTTTGACTGAGCTAGCTCAAGAAGATAAACTTTCTCCGGAAATGAAGAGATTGTTGAGAAATGACATGCAAAGTAAACGAGTAGGAACGGTCCATAGAGGAAGGTGAATGGATTGAGCGCCTAGGATGTTATTAGATCATAACAGCTGGAACAAATCGTACCTGAAAAATCAAAATTCTCAACGCTTTCAAATGCTTCTTCTTCAGTAGCAAGCTCATGGAGGCTTTTCGGATCGTACTGTTCAGTGAAAAGCCGCAATACATCTGGAAGGCACACAATTTGCCTGAAACTAAGAAAAAAAATCAGACAATCAGAATTCCTTGAGCTCCCAAATATGTGAAGATAGCTGTAAAAGCAACGAAAAATGAAAAGGAAGATCGGTAATTCTGCAAAAAGGATCATAGATTGAAGCTTGAATTGCGTCAAACCATGAAATTAGTTGTCATTATATCCACCGCGAAAAAGTCAATGTTAAGCTCATCTCCCAATGTCGAGGCTAACCGATCTCTTAGCTCTTGCTCATCGCTAATGAGAAAAGCTCGACACACTAGCACCCATAGCAGACCGTACAACTGTAAGCTTGGAATTAATTCCAGAAAAGAGGAATGCGAAACCGGAATCCAGACTGTAAATGCATTTCGAAAACGAGATTGATAGAGAGGCAGAATGCGTGACCTGAAAATGTTCGTTTGCTGGCTTTCAGAGAACGGCTATCAAGAAATTCATTAGGGCCTCACTTGCAAACCACAGCGTAACGATACAAGAAGCTTGCTGATACGAGAATAATAACAGATATTATAATCGCCAGCCAAGCATCGAGCAGGCGCTTTGTGATTTTTGATATTTTCTTCAGTTTGTTACAAATCTCACTGCCTCAACAAACGGCGTCATTGGTAATGGCGAGACCGAAAAGACTGCGCATATAAATGGATGTTGATAGAAATACTAAAAAACAGTGACAGAATACATGAGAAACCACAAAGATTTACTGGCATAACAAATGAGCTCGTGATAGAGAAGGCGAAATTCATAATGATGAAATCGATGGTGTAAATACTGTAACAAAGAAGTTAGTTAGCATAACGAATATAGATAAAAACAAACAGATATCGGTCGTTCCTCGTTTTCGATAGGTAGATTACTACAGCGAGTAGTGTATTGATCATAATCGAAACAGTCGTCGTGAGATACACATAAACGATGTAGTGAGAGGCGAATTGTTTTTCGTATCCCATGGAGAGACGCGAGCTAGAACTAGCCGGCTATGCGCTATTGTTGATTGGATTCAACCTGATTTACGGAGTTAATCAAAGTTCCCACGACTAATAACGCTCAGCTGTAATTTATTATGTCCGAGAACAAATAGCGTTGGCGATATTGTTCAGATGTACTAGCATTTATCATTTCAGTCATACGTACGTCAAGAATATTCAATGTGTTCGATTCTAAAGTAGTTACTGCACAATCACAAAAAATACAATTTGATGGAAATCAAACAAGGAGCGCTGAGATCTCAAGGGTCGGTGCCTACATTGCGGGTCTGGAGCGGAGTCGCCGCTTCCTCGTGAATGCTCTCTGCGGCCAGTGCAGTACATAAAATCGCAGTTCCACACACGCAACAGAAGCAATTGATGCCCAGCGAGATGAAGAGCAGCACGAAAGTCACTGGAAAGGGAGCACTTGGAACGATAAGCTGGTGTGCGTTCACCGGGTGTATTTCATACAAAGCCGAACGAACTAACCATACGCGACAAAGTACGTCCACCAATCGCAGTAAGTAGAAACACCCGGATGGTAGGTGGGATGAGTGCGAAACGTCCATACCATTCCGAGAATGAGCCTGCATTCATAGCATATAACACCATTTTTCCCATTCTCAAGAATTTCAAATGTTTTCAAGACATAATCGTTTGATTTTGTATACCAAAAGCAGTACGAGATCAGTCTCTCTGCCCCTTTATCAATAGACTTTGTGCTCTGAGTGACCATCAAATCTCTGCGTCGTCCTTATCTCTGAGCGCTCGCGTGATGGCCCTTGATAAAAAATAGACGTGCAATCTCGGATGATTGCGTGCAGAAAATAAAGGAGATAAGGAGCATAAAACACAGATAGAAACGTACCAAACAAGGCCAACGAGAGAGATGAGCACGTTGATTACTCGCACTGCTACGGGCGGCTTGGAGTTCTTGCCCAGTCTCTGAAATGACTTTCATTCAATTGAACCCGTTCCCCACTTCTCTATCACCGATACAGCAATGAGAGATCGAGAAAAAAAAAGAAAAAATCACCTGAGCACCACAACGCGTAGCGAAGAGCGTTCCACTGAAGCTGACGATCGCAGAGGCAATTGCGATGGCACCAGAAGCGATTAGGTACCTGGGCTTGCCATACAATACTATTTTGAGGCAGTAAAACTGCTGCGATTGTTTGAAATTGATCGGTCAAGACAGAACTAAGCTCCCATGGTCACACTCCCGAGATGCTGATGCTCACTTGGGAATCATCGGCTCGGCCGGGCAATTGTCGAGGTTGAGCGCGCCTAACAAGATAAAAGCAATCGAGGCAATGTTGCTGAGCGCGAGGAGAACTGAAATGAACAATCGCTGTTGAGAAAAGATTTTGAAAATAGTTGAAAACGAACCGATTTCGCACGCCAGACCGCAGATTCTAGCGAGGATCGGGGGACTCCGTTCCTCGGTCATTGTGATCTGAAATGTCTTCAGATGAGAGGGCAAGGATCAATAGTACTTCATTAAAACGGCTTTAGAGTTAATCAGTTGTCGTAGAAAGGAATGGAAACTTTAGCGTACCGACAAATCCATGGTTTGATAAGAGAGCGCCATTACAGAGCGTGTGACCGAAAACGACTACACAGGGAGAGAAAGATGGAGAGAGGAATCTATTTCACTGATGTGATCAGGAGTGAATAATGTCGACGAGCAAAAATAAAAGTTAGCTGAATGTATAATCTTTTTGGGAAGCCTGTTAGTTTTTTTGAACGAAATGAGGAGAGAAAGGTAGAAAATGGCTGAACGCAGATATCTTTTGAGTGTCGAATGAGCTGATAAGAAGTCAAAGGGCGCCGAATGCCTTTTTTGCACGCTTTATTCCCCCAACATTCCGGCATTTACAGAGTCATGCCCACTCTTTGGCCAGCATTTCAAAGTACGCTTTCCCTGCTTCCGTTGTGTTCCTGAAATAAGCTGCGATTCAACTCCATTCTTTGCAATTGAATTACTTATCAATCTCAGCTATTGCAGCTACAGAGCTAGTTCGTTTCGAACTTCTCCTCAAAGATTGTTGAAGATGTGGAAAGTAGTAAGGTACTAGGCAAATGATAGTGAGGCTAGCTCTGAAAACATAATTGTTGACGCAAAATAGGATTGTCTTACATGGTCAACCACAGTTCGAAAAGTGCAGCTGAGAAGAGTCTGAGACCATCATAGCCGATATTGGAAGGCGTAACCATGAATATGCCCATGAATATGAATGGAGGTGCGGTAACTGCCATCAGTGGACGAGCGATTTGAATGTAGGACTAGAATCTCGAAATTGCATTCTTCCCTGAAGAGCGTCAGGTACCTTCAGAACAGAGATGTTCTCTTTGATTTGGTAGATTTTCGATACGGAATATTTATTGATTTCGGCTCCTTTCTTGATTTTGCGCATTTCTTGTAGATTGTTTTGGAACACGACGATTATGCACTTGTAAAATTGAGATTTTTAATGAAATCAAATTTTGAACGCACGATCGTCGACGTCAGAGCTTGCACAGCAAAGCAAATGTAGGAGCCAAATCCGGTAATGTTGTCTGCAGTAGCATTGGACAAAGTGGTTTTAGCAAGTATCTGGTTGTTTCGAAAGTTTCTGACTTTTTTCACACTTAGACTCTCCATAGCTCTTCGTCTTCTTTCCCTCCAATCATGGTTTTTCTTAATTGATAAGTGGGTGGTTACCCTTTCCAGCGCACCTTGAATCAAGCCTAAGGGTTCACTATAACCCACGCTGTTGAATTTTGAAGTTGAGGAGCGCGGCCATCAGATCCATTCTTTTGAATTTCATAGCTCAGCAAAGAGCAAACATAGAGTCAAAATCGAGGTGCATTTGGAAAGAGCCATGTCTGACAATCACGATTTATGGTGAGATTAGGCTGGGGCGCAGAATCCCCGTTCAAAACATTGACCTAACTCGAAATCTAGAATTTTTGAAAATGATGAAAAAGTGTTTTGTCTCCATGTAATCAAGTTGATACGAGTAGAGATCTGAAATGTTCATAGCATCGAAGTACCTTGCCTACTACGTCTGCATGCTAGCTGTAGAGAAGGTGCCCTAATTCGTTCGCAAGATATATAATTTCAAACTCAGACAACAAAATAAAGAGGCCGAATTTTGCCTTTTTCTTTAAACCCAGCATTTAGCGATTGATGAAACCCCAAAAATTTGTTGTCAAATTGTAGACTACCGCTTCCCTGAAAAGTATTTATTTGGGTGGACCCAACGGATCAGTCGTTGGAATTCGGGAGTGCCTGGAAAGTACCACCAAAAATGTGCCTTTTATTCAATTTATTTTCCAAAAAATTATTTCTTCCCCAAACGTAGATCTGATTGAAAGCTACTACATGGCTGTAATACTCGAGGGTCCCTCCACACAACACTGTGATAAAATTGTAAAACGGATGAATAGTTGAGAGATTACATCAACAAGTGTATTAGTCAGAAACTTTCGGAACAGCCTAATATCTTACCGTACACATACACAAAAGCTATTGTTGATGATGAAATAAATAGCAATAGTTCTTGCAGAACAAAGAACAGCAACGTTGAAAGTGCTTCGCTTTCGTACCTCAAAAGTGCCACTGTTCTGCCAAAGTTAGAAGATCAGAGCCTCAAATGTTTGATGGCAGGTGCAAAAAGTGAGGGGAAATGATAGCTAAAATCAAAATATGAAATTCCGGATAAATATCCCATTTGTTTGAAGACTTTATTTGTTGTTTTTGCATGTGCCAAAATATAGGGGAAATAAAAAAAATGAATGATGCTTCACACTCACCAAAGCCACCTTTTCGTTGCTACCCATCGATCCAGAGCAACAATGATACCTCTGTCATTGTCAAGTAGCATTTGTGAAATAATTTACTCACATTGAAGCCATGTAGCCAAAGAAGAATTGTTTCATCAAGCTTCCAATGATCAAAGGAATCGTCTCAGCTTCAAGATTCGCATTGATCAACGAGAGATTCAGTGCCAATTTGTACCGAACTCTGCAGGGCCGAATTGCTCCTAGTGCATAACGATGATTTGAGAGACAGCGTGTGCGATGGCTACGAAGATGGGAAAGACAATCCGAAGTCGTACCTACGATTTCCCTCATTTATCACGAAATGGACCTCGTCCTCACCAATCTATGCAGTTTCCTCGCTTTGAACGAGAGAGTTGTAACCAATACTCCAGCCATAACAGTGAACAATTACAATTACAATTACAATTATTTATCCACCAGGGGGGAGTGAAACTGAGCAGCGCAGAGATCTTCGAGAAGTTGTGGTGGAGGTCCGTCGTCGTTTGTGGCGAATCGGGTTGGGGGGTGTGGCTTCGGGGGAAGCAGCAGTTTGGTAGAAATATTTATAGACGTAGAAGGGAATCAGAAGAGAAAGAGATAGAAGGAATAGAGAGGAGATGAGATCGGAAATAATGGGGTGAGCTCGTAGCGATTTCAGGCGAAAGCACGTTCCATCTGTCAATAGTCCTAGTTACAAAACTTGAGTGAGACTTGGGAAGAGTGAATGGTAGTGCTATGCGCAACGAATGAGATCTCCGAAGACTACGAGCAAGAGGAGAAATTTTGTACAGATTGGAGTGGTCA
>LS504161.1:85497-96801 GCA_900490845.1 Pristionchus japonicus | reverse complement strand
TTTTGAACGGACTTATGATTTTTTTAGTGAGGCGAATTTTGTGAAAAACCGCTGAAGCGACCGCCTTTGACCAGCTGTAAGTCGAGAATGAAATTTTTTAAAAATACATCCAAATCGGTTTTGAAAAGAGCATCCTTCAGGCTATTCATAGTGTATTTTGGGGACCCGTGGGAGTAACTTTTGGCATACCGCCGCGGGGGCTGAAAAATGGGTGATTCTATCGCGATTCGTCTCATATTATGTTGGATACGTGCCCAGGTGACAAGGATTCGATGTGTCCGGTCATCGTGTCCCAAAGCCGCTTTTTAGGGAATTTCCGGTTATGGATCAGGCTATAGTGTTTCTCAGCTCCCAGTTGAGCTAGAAACTTGTTTTACGGCTCAATATACGCGCAAAAATATGAGAAACAAGAATCTTTTCAAAAATTGAATATTCGATTTTTTTCGACAAAGTTATGATGAAATAACTGAAGTCAGTACCGAAAAATTAAAGTTGCTGCTTCTGTATGCTATCCATCCCCGGATTTTTATTGCAGAATATGAAAGAGGGACTTCGTGCGTATACAAGAAAAATATAAAAAGGGTCACTTTGAGGGGGGCCTTTTCAGGAATTTTGCCAAATAGGGGTTTCAGGTGGCTTTTCTGGCATTTTCTGCTTTTCGTCCAAGTGAATTCCGGCACATATCGCTCAGATTGTATGCATACGCTCTAATACAAAGAAATATCATCATAGGAGTCGGTTTGGAGAAAGTCATTTTTGGCCCAAAACCATGAACCCGGGGTCACGGTCCAAAATGGAGGCGGAAAGTCATGACGGAGGATGTTCATATACTATGTGCCAATGTATAGTACAGTTCCCCAGTAATTGACCAGAACCCATACTACCGTAATCCGCTGATCATGGAATCGAGAACTCAGTTTTAAATTATTATTGTGAAAAAAATCACTTTGCGATAACCGAAACACGGTAGTATGGGTTACGGTAAATCACTGGAGTACTGTACTATGCATTGGCACATAGTATATGAAGATCCTCCGTGATGACTTTCCACCTCCATTTTGGACCATGACCCCGGGTTCATGGTTTTGGGCCAAAAATGACTTTCTCCAAACCGACTCCTATGATGATATTTCTTTGTATTGGAGCGTATGCATACAATATGAGCGATATGTGCCGGAATTCACTTGGACGGAAAGCAGAAAATGCCAGAAAAGCCACCTGAAACCCCTATTTGGCAAAATTCCTGAAAAGGCCCCCCTCAAAGAGACCCTTTTTATATTTTTCTTGCGTACACATGAAGTCCCTCTTTCATATACTGTAATAAAAATCCGGGGATGGATAGCATACAGAAGCAGCAACTTTAATTTTTCGGTGCTGACTTCAGTTTTTTCATCATAACTTTGTCGAAAAAAATCGAAAATTCAATTTTTAAAAAGATTCTTGGTTCTCATATTTTTGCGCGTATTTTGAGCCGTAGAACAAGTCTCTAGCTCAACTGGGAGCTGAGAAACACTATAGCCGGATCCAGAACCGGAAAATCCCTAAAAAGCGGTTGTGGGACACGATGACCGGACACATCGAATCCTTGTCACCTGGGCACGTATCCAACATAATAAGGTTGATTCCAATTGGGTTTGAATTTTCTAGTTCCTCGGCTGGTACATTCTCTCCTGATTCTTATGTTACATAGTACTTATTTGACGTCAAGTACTATAGGTCTTTCAGAGTGTTACAGCCCTATGGATCGGATTGCAATCGATTCCATTCACTCTACTCGGAATCCACTTTCTCTATCGATACCGGCTAGTTCGAAGGCCACATCTCATTGTCTTATTCACAAGAAGAGGATTCATAAGCTTTCTCGTATCAGCATCATGCTTGATTATATTCGCATGGTAAGCTACATCCTTCGCTCGCATGACGAAGCACTGTTAAATCATACGGGAAATCTGCAAACAAGTCATACCATCGAACCCGAGAATACCCAACTAGCACTCATTCAGGTATATTTTGGCACGTGATGGTGCAATCGGTGAAGAGGATAACGAATTGAGACGGAAAGTGGTAGGAGAGTACTCCCGGTTATACGGAAAACGAATCGAGAACGCATGGATCATTTTAGACCACTGGGTTTGCGTCCTCGACTGTGAAGCTGAAACTTTGATGATTCCAGAAAGCTGAAAGTTTTGACGTCAGATTATTTTGACAATAATATCAGTCGATATCGTGATGATTTCGTCAATTATTGGAGCTTCATTTTTAGCGTTACTCACATTTCACAACATCAAACAACATCAAACAAAGAGTTCCACCCAGACGGCGAAATTACAAAAGAAGATGCTGTTTGCGCTGTGCATACAGGTTGAAACGAAATCTTTTCTTGTGTTTACAACAGTTTCAGGCATCAGTTCCATTCTTCTTCGTATGCATTCCATATCTGATATCGATCAATTTCCCGTATTTGAGAATCTCCAACAACATTTTCTTCTGTATCCCATTCTACACGTGTTTCCCTGTTTGGGATGCCACTGTGATGATTCTTTTCATCTCTGACTACCGACGAGGACTGTTTCGAATGATTTGCAACACGAAAGTGAAAGACATTTCGGGAGGAGCGATGACAACTATCGTCCCTACTATTGCGAAATAAGATGTATTGCATCTAATGTTCTTTGGAGAATAAATATCTCATCTCTTAGTACATCTCATCACATTCTCTGAGTTCATGCGATCTTTTCCTCTTTGGCAAACGGTTCTTGTCCTTGTTAATAATGTGAAGACGTTAGCCGATGAGCTTATTAGCTGGTCGTTACTCAGCGATCTTTATCCGCATCGAAGATCACACATATTCAATGCGCTCTTGATGTTACGAATTCTTGAATATATTCAATACGTCAAACTAAATCGTGTGCTTTCTAAAACTTACTGCGAGCACATTTGTTGTCTTCCATTTCGACTCAATCGTTGGCTGTTTCTTTCTCCTGACCATCGACAGCAATCCTTCCCTGGAACATCTAACTACGCGACGCAAAAATCAGCACAAACCTATAGTCCTTCATCAACAGAATCATGACGACTGCATCCCAGGCGGGGAAGCAAGAGGCGAGAACGACGCTCGCAGTGTCCATGAAGACGGGAAGTCGGAAGAAGGCGAGATTGATCACGCAGAAGTAGGGAATGTACACGAAGAGGAGTGGGACGAATGTCTGCAATTTGATCAATTTTCTGAGATTTTGGTGTACAAAATTGTGCGTGAGTAGTAATCGGGCGTCCCTATAACCAACCTGAGCGCACACCACGATGAAAAGCTTCAGCTGCAGACTCCTTGCTTGCGGCGATATCCTCGCCTTCTCACGAATTATGTAGTAGAACGTCAATCCGCCAAGCATTGCTGCAACCGAGAAAGAGAAAACCATAATTGCATCAAGTGTTAGCATAACGAGGAACAGTCGAGGATGAAAGGCGTCATACGCCTGAAATAAGCAACGATTAGCCACTCAAATGCTGGATAGCAACCCAGTAGTCGAATATGATCCACCCTTCCTCGATAGTCTTGCCCAATCGACTGCTCGATTCGGCGATAATCAATTGTGTGCCTTGCTCTGACGGGTCGCCATCGGTGCCGAAGAACCCAAGGACGTACCTACAACGAGCTTTCGTATCGTTGATAAGATAACATTATAAACCAGGTTAGGAAGGCTACTGTCGGATACATAGTCAGCATAGTGATGAATCTCTTGGACGAAAACAGTAGGACGAGATGCGGATATCGAATGGACCAGAAGCGATAGAGGAAATGTATGATCATCAGAGCGAATGGAACAGTGAAACAAGCACAGAAGATGCTTGAGGCGACCTGAATGCGTAATCCGGCACCTTTCCACTTTGCCTGCCTCGGGTATACGAACAGTCGATCCATCTAATTATTTCATATTCTCCTCCATTCCTTCCCCACGAAGGCAGTTAGATAGGTAAAGTAAAAAGGTGCGAAAATTGCAATATAATCCCATTGATGCAATTGTTTTACCTTGTTTTCCAGCACCGTTCCTACGCCGAATGTTGTGTTAACTATCAGCACAACCTGGAATGCCGTTATATTTTGGCATGCGTAAATAAAAAAAAACCGGTTGGACAACAGCATGAACGATGGTTAGCACAACGTCAAACGCGGCGAACGTCGCTTGAAGATACTTGTATGAGCCGATCGACTTTCGAGTGAATCGACGAATGGCATAGAGGAGAAGGAGATTGAGCGAGACCCCGGTAACTGAGCATCAAGAGGTTGCAAGTTACGATGTGGCCAATAGCATACCGGTATTGAAGTGCTCAAGGGAAGAAGTCATTCGATGAATGAGTAGTGAGAATTCTGATGATAATGCGTAGTATCAGGGAATGTTATCTGATGAACTTTTCGCCGAATGTTATCTGTTCAGGCACAAATATGGTCGGGGCTGTATCGAAGAACAGTGTATAGTTATAAGAAAAAAGTCAATGAATGGTCTTTTAGTTCAATGACATTCGAGTTGTTTTCATCCATCCGAACTACTGTCAGTTGTGCGTGCAACTGCACTTTGAATGGTTTATGCAAAATATTTGAAGTTTTAGCAACATTTGCCGTGATAATTAGCTCTCTTGACGCATCACCACACAACGTGCGTGTCTCTGTCATGATGGCAGCTGATGATCGCCCTCAGCGAACAATATCTGTTCGTTCGAATCGTCTTGAGCAGTGTCGACCCGTACCAGATCGCGCTCGACCCAGTCCAGTCACCGTCCTTATCGAATTGGTTCACCACCAGGTACTGTAAAAAAATGAATTTTAAGTGGCTGCTGTGGACCGCTAGTTGTAGCTTTTGGCTTGTTGAAACAGTTTCGAAACTATCCCAGACATCGCTCTAATTCTCCGCGTATTCTCTACATCACATTCCAGTCTCTCCCTAGCATCTTTTTCCAACCTGAAACATTGTTTTCGCTCTAATTTGCATCGTTGGCTTTCCCCTTTTCGGCATCCCTGCTCACAAAACGCACCTGAGTGAGACCGTGAGGTTGCATGTAGCCTCTCGCTGAATGTGGAGGGCCAAATCCCAGAAGTCCATAGAGTGAATCAACGTCATTCCGCGACATGTTCAGCTCGATTGACCGATTCCGCGGACCGTTTGCGAGGATCTGAGGACCATTAATTGCATAACGTCTCTCTCCAAGACTCGTTCCTTATGAGGCTAAGTACGATGCATGCTCTCACCATGAGCAGGTTGTATATCACCACGCTCGAAACGCGCATTGGCATGCGCAGACTGCAATGCTCAAGGACGAGGTCCGCTAAGTTAGGAACGCTGCCGGGAAGTCCCTCCTTTCCGATCTCAACGAAAATTAATCCGTTTTAACTTACGAATTTGATCGGAACAGTGATTGCCAAATTTATGTTGTTCATACCGTCAGTGAGACTGAGAAGATGGCAATTCGAATTTCGACATCTACCAACCAGCATTAAGGCTGTGCATGGATACCTGTACATCGAGAAGTAGGAGCGGCTGCAGATGATCATTGATTCTACTCAGTAGCTTGAGCGGCAACTGCAGCTCGAGTCGGTCAGCGTGCTCGTTGATGAAGGGAATCAAGCTCAAAAGAGCTTTGCATTCAAACTCTTGGCGACTTTTGTTCCTGTGTACCTTTCATGAAACTCGTCCACTCTCCTCATCTCAATAACCATCTTGTTGAAGTGGCAATCCTCAAGCATCTGGCGAACGAATGAGAAAATGCTCGGATCGAACCACCAGAGCTGGAAAGTTTCGAAATAAACAAGAAATTGCTGAAATTTCGAAATTGCTTGACCAAAAAATTTCGAAATAAAGGAATCATTGTGAAATATCGACGCACATGCTTCAAAATGACGGTGTCGATGTGGAGTTCCGTACAGAGTCTCTGCCGTATGCGCACGGCATCCAATCGAGCCGCCGGTCCGTCCAATCGTATGTTGATACCGGCGGCGAGGTGGACAGAGGTGAAGAAACCCTGCTCATGCTTTTCATCCCTCTTTTCGAAATACTGCGTCACACCAGTGTAAATCTGCCACTAAAACGCAGAGCATGAACACATTGAAATCACTCACAACTTGGGCAATGACAAGATCGTCTTTGGCGGCGGAGTGATCCTTGTAACTGTCCAGGTTGGTGTGACTCACAACATCGAAGAGAGCAGATGAACACAGACTGAGTCGCAATCGATCGGGCGGATCGACGTGTGAGAGTACTCTCTTTTGCAGGTCGAACGGCAGCGTTTCGAGGGACATCCGCTGAAAAGTGAGCGATTAGAGTAGAATTTCAAAATTGTGAAACATTGCGAAAACGTGAAGGCGCTTGAACAACGCGCGAAACATTAAAATGGGAAATGCAAGTAGTAAGGGTGTGGTGAACGTTGAATTGTTGTAATCGCTAAAAGCAACAAAAGTTTGATAGAATGCGATAGTTTTGAAAGAGCGAGTGGAATAAAGGGACAGTGAAGGGAGTAGATAAGACGATCCTTTTGAATGAGGATGAATCACTTGCAGAGCGAGTGTGGTAAACAAGGCGACTATTTCTAAATTGCACCGAAGATTCCACAGCAGTGTTTCTTTGATAGAATTTCCTTAAATTCGTACAGTGAAATATCCTCAACAGTGCAATCGCTCAAGCTCACTGGCTTGCTCAGAATCACTCGTGTTTAATGCATTTATCAAAGCGTGCGCAAAAAGTAGAGATCGCTAGAAAGTAAGAAGTACATCGGTGAGATTCGGTTGAAATGAGATGATATTCTGTTGAAATGTGGCAAAACATTGTTGAGATGCAACAGGGTGGCACGTTGAGATCACAGGGGATAAATGAGATCATGTTCGGCGGAAATTGTGGTGGTCTATGTACAATACTGTGTCAAGTCTACTCCGGGTCTACTCGAGTGGTCGATTGGTCGGATGGTGGAATGGTGGAATGGTCTCGATTGAATGTGGATGGTCTACTCCTCGATCTGGTTCTCTGCTCTCACTGTGGTATACGCGCCTCCCTCGCTGGTGTAGATTGTGTGCAGAGCAGCGGATCGGTAGAAGAGCGAGCACTTGCGAGTCCACTTCCTCTTCCTGTCGAGATCGTTCTTCACGAAGTACTGTAATGGCGCCAATTTGAATACCACAAGCGTTTCTTATCTTTCAGGCAAACCTCTTTCTGGCAGGCGGGTTGCGAGAAACCCTTTTTGGCACCGGGCTTAGCGAATCCGAGCAGCTTGAACAGACCACGAACAGCCCTGTCACAGGCCTCGAACTCGACCACTTGACGGACCGGGCTGGCGTCGATTTTCTAAATATTATTAGGTGTTATAATCAGTAAAATACGCCAAATTCAATAAAAAATATCGTATGAATTCAACCTACAATCACTATTAGACATGCAATGAGTGCAATGAGGAGAGTCTCATTTTCAGCATTCTCGATCTCACCTCCATCACGTCCCTCATCGTCTCTCCCCACATCACGCACTGGGGCGTCTTGATGAATCCGTGACGCTGGCCGACGATCTCGCGGAAATCGTCCTCGTTGAGACGCCAACGGAGACGCCCGACGAGACCCTCGCTGCTCTGGAATCCTGCTGCTTCGTTTCGTAACTTGGTTCCTTACTCAGAACGGTTTGCGTGCGACCGAATGTGAGAGCTTGCTATGTGGCTGTTGATGCAACGTGAGCAGACGTACCTCATGGATAACCAGCTTGCGCAGCGGCTTGAGATAGGCCAGGTTGTGCTGCAGAAGTGTCGGCATGTACAACTCCAGTCGGTCTGCGTGCTGGTTCATGAAGGCGCCGAGACTAAAAGAGCTTCTTACTGTGACAGACCAGTTGGAGAATCGAATTGTCAAATGTGAAGAAATCACCCTCGACTCCACTCGCCGTTCATCGCGATCTCAATGCGCAGAGTGCGAAATTCGACGTTGACCAGCATCTGCTTGATGAATGCAAGTACAGCGTCGTTGTAGAAGATCTGACATAACAATCACTAATGTTTCAACTTTTCTGATCGCACAAACTTTTTAGCGCTCAATAGATAATTTTCCCCGAGACTTTTTCGGGCCAGTTCCAACTTGTCTAATAAGTAGAACAGAATGATACTTTTGTGAGCACAATGCGGTCGACGTGCAGCTTCTTGCAGAGCATCTGTCGTATCTCCAGTACATGCTCACACATTTCTAGCGTGGACGCGTTCAGTATCAGCCGATCACCGAAGCACACGAGGAGAGAGTAGTTGATCTACAAATTCGAAAACATCTCATCATCAATTTGGTTGATCAAGTTCCATTGTGGAATTGTCTATCACGACATTATCCAAGGCAATAATTGTCTGCTACAATATCCCGTGAAGTTGTAAATCACCACTACTGTCAACACCTTTTCCTGAGAACCACTCAGTTGAAGAACTCCACTCGCTGTGCGATATGAGCTACAAGACTTGGGACGTACTTAGTATTTGCGTTTATTCGATCTCAGGATTTTTGGGCATTTTCGGAAATGCTGCACTTTTGGTCGCGCTCAAGTGCCGATCTCCACGCAGTTGGGGGTGGTTTAATACCTTTTCGATGGATTCTAACTGGTGTTTCTAGGTCCTACACTATTCTAATCGCCAACAGTGCTCTCATTGACTTGGTGGCATGCGTTAGCGCAACGATGTCGATGGAAAGGTTTGTCTTTTCGAATTAGGCTCAACAATTTCGTCGATCTCAGAGCTGTACTATTCAAGCAAGTGACGGCAAGCGCTTTTCTGGGCCCGTGTTCGCTTATTTCAGGATTTGCGTGTCATGTGCTGCACTGTGAACATTGTCTTCGGAAACTGATTTGATTTTATTATTTCAGCAATCACGCTGCACTCCGTGTCGGAGTCGCTGTTTCTCATCGTGATATCCCTCTGCTACAGGCTGTACATTCTCGGAAAGTTGGTGAAAAAGATCGCTCAAAAAATGAACAAAAAGAAAATCAGTTGATATTGAAACCACCAATTGAATAAGAAATGATTTCTTCTAGTTCACCTCCAAGCAAATGGAAGATGGCCACGTTTTGTATCGTCATCTACATTCCTTCTTTTGCTATTTTGGTCCGAAATCAATGTCATAATTCGAAAGAAAGATATAATTTTCAGTTCGCTTCATTCTTCATGAATAATTCCTCGGTGGAAGTGAAGGAAGCGCTCAAACAGCTCGAATATTTCGAATATGATCAGATAAAGAGCTACGTAATTGAAGGTATGCCATATCATTGTCGCTAAGTAATACACCTTGAAAGACAACGAAATGGCTAGTGGTCACGCATTCGCTATCCCGCGTACTCACAAACATAAAAAGCGCGGAAATTTTGCATTAAGTGGCTCCGTTAACTTATTTTTTACACTTATTCAATTTTTTAAGATTCTAACCGAATAACTGTCTAAATGATTTGAGGTCGCGTCGATAATCAACCACGCAGACTGGTGAAATTAGTTCAAGCATACATGGTACTACCCGTCTTTCCATTGACCATAATTGCTTTTATTCTACGGAATAAGGTGATTTTCGTATATTTTAGCGCAGTTTGTTTATTGATTTATTTAGGTAATTGGCAAAATAAACGCTAAAGGCGATTCAATGAGCGAGAGAACACGCGAAATGCACAAAACTTTAATAAAGGTGAGATCTCTCCTTTCTTTTGAACCTTTTTTGTTTAAGATTCTCACTCTTCAAGCATCTCTTCCAATTTTGTTTCTGTTCATGATAATTTGTTACATTCTGATGAAAGCCAACATCTACAACTCTCCGTTTATATCATATTCTGCGTTCTGGGTAACAAAAGGTGCTAGGAGCATCGAACAATTTCACGTTTAGTACTTGGCGTACATGTCCTCATTGGCTCCTCTTGTAACTCTATACTTTGTTACACCTTTTCGAAAGTGAGTTTACTTAATTCTATTGTGACACAACTCCGTGTTTTCAGTTTCGTGCTCCGTAGAGAAGCAAATCCCAGCAATCAAAGCAAATCCAGTGTCGTTCAGAGTGTTAAGATTGACGATCAACATTAGTAGCGCAATCATCGTCATGTTTTGTCTACTGTAATAAGCGGTGGAACGCTACGAAAAACCACTTTCTACATTGTATCCGTAATTGTATTCCCATTGTTTGCGTCAAACACCGAGAAATACTGGACATTGGGGTAGATATTGTGACAGTGGCATAGCGGTATCCTCCCCTTTTTACAGAGAATAATAAAGAAAAAAGCACTAACATGTCCTTCAAAAGCCAGATCATCCAGTTCGTCTGATCCCGGCTTGAAGAGGTGCATGTTCGACAACCTCACTGCCTTCTGCATCGCCCTGCAGCTCTCGCGGATGCTCAGACGGTCGGGCGGATCGACGAATCGGAAGATCTTCTCGTGCAGTTCGAGAGGGAATCGGTCGATTGGCATCTGATGGAATCGGATAGATTAGAGGAGAGGAGATCGACTCTTAAAGGCATCGAAGCGAGACCGCATGGAACGAAGATATTACAGAGTTCAAGCGAGAAGTCTTTATGCTGCTGCAAAAATATGCAAGGAGAACATAGACAACAAATGTGAGAAACGGATCGTCAATGGAGCATAGTAATGAACCCATTCCAATCATTCCAATTACTCGAATCAGCATGGGATCTGGCACGAATTTCTAGCCAGTTCAAATCCGATTCCCAATCTATTCCGACCATGAGAGAAGTCGTCTTCAAGAAGAGGGAAATTATCTTCCATCTCCCTTGCTCGCCCTCTCGAGTCTCGACGTTGAACTGAATCCGACACTGATGATTTAGATACCAGACGTTTCAACGCCGTCAAACCTCCTTTGTATCCGGATAAGGAGCGACTCCTATGTTGAGCTCAGTTCCGATAAGGAGGAGTAGGTCGCGCACTGTGACAGGCGGCGTCTCGAATATGACCTTCTGTGGACGGGGGCTGGCTGCGAGAACCTCAATGGAAAGTTCTCTCTCTCAACTCTTCAGGTCGATAACTTCGCTTGTTTCTTATGAGCTCCGAACTCCGATATAAGTGAGCAAAGTCGTCCTCACATCAATCATCGTCCTTAATTCCTGCGGGGTCGGCTCAGTCTTGGTCAGGCTGAGGATTGAGTGTCGACGCTCGACGAGAGCCAGCAGGTGTGCGCCAGTGAAGGTGACTTGAAGAGGCGGGTACTGCAATTAGCTTGTTCATAGCTCTCCACACGATTATCATTGAAGCGAAGGCCCATTTAATTACGTCCTTTCTCCAACTTGGAATGCTCGCAAGAAAATGAATTCACCCG
>LS504161.1:69985-80499 GCA_900490845.1 Pristionchus japonicus | reverse complement strand
GTAGAGAATAACAAGTCCATTATGTGCAAGATGAGGTGTGGGAATTCGTTCACATCAGGACCATCGAAGGCACGAAAACATTATTGATCGTTTCAGTAGGTCTGGTTTGCTGTCGAGCGTGAATGAAAGCGCACTTTCGTAAAGTTGAAAAATTATCATTCATTTCAGCGAAAAAATTACGTTACAGCCGACGCACTATGAATCATTTCCCACGCTTTTATTTCGGGAACATATCAGTCGTGCCTTTCAGAATTATTCCTGCCTTGACGCGAAATCAGTAGCTACAACTTGCTCTGCCTTGATACGGACTATATTTTCAGTGAATCGAGAAAGTTTTTATTTAACTCGGAAACAATAACTGAATAATTAAAAACTAATCAACTGTCTAATCAACCCATCTGCGCAGAACCCATATGTTTGCAATTCAGTAAAAAATCTGTACTGCACGTTTTCAAAATGTCGGACTATAGTATTCGATTAATTACTAATTATAATTAGTCATAAATTTTAGTCAGTAAAACAGACCGTTTCAGATTATTAGTTCGACGAGTGCTTTCACTGTGAGGCTTCCGACGGGAAGCCCCTGCAAGAGAGAAATAAGTGCAAGCGAACACGCGCGAAATATTCGAAAACATCTGATGGCTCTCTCCTTCCCCTCTCTCCTCTCGCCCCTACCAACCGTCTCTTCATCTTTCCCTGGTCACTCGCCCACATCTTCCCTCTTTCCTTCCCTCTTTCTCCCTTTCCCGCCATATGTCTGTCCTCTCACATCAACACATAGTCCCTCGCCCTTTTCTTCTCCATATTTTCATCTCTTTTTCTCTGCCCTCTCCACTTTTAGCGAACTCTCTCCAGTCCATTTCTGAAGACAGAAACGAACGGGAATGGGCCCAATCCGTCTGCGTCTCTGCCAAAGGTTGCGAAACAAATCGTAAAAAGGAAGATGATGGATGACCAATGGGTGAAGAGGCAGAGCGAATGGAATATTGTTGAAAGGTTGTGGTATCCTAAGCAGATGCATTTGGAAAACCAATGAGAGTTGACAAATTCGAATGAGAATGGTCTGCTTCAACTCCAAATGAGAGTAGAAGCAGACCATTGTCATTTGAGTATACGGAGATGATAGAAGAGATGAAAGGGATGATTGACAGTTTTGAAAGGCTAAGAAGCGCTAATGAGACGAGTCTTTCGAGAGGCATCGAGAAGGGTAAGAGAGATCTTCACCCACTCTCGTCACCTTTCGACGTCACCTTTCAGCCCTTTTCGTACTTGTTGTCTAGGCGACGCCGGCGCATCGAGCCTATCGATTTACTGCTTCCGAACGTCCTTCCGAAAAATAAGTATGAACTTCCGATCCGAACAGTGATGAGTCATTCTGAAACGAGAGACGACTCTTCCAAATGACCAGGACAAAGGACAAGAAAGAAGAGGAACACAAAGGAAGACAAAGGAACATCATGTGGAGCGTGATTTCACACCAATGCTGAGGGCTCTAATTTTCTTATCTCTTCGTGATTGAGGTGTACATTTCGCATTCAGTCGTTGCAAAATGGGGAAGAAAAGGTGAATGGAAAAGCGGAAAATGGAGGCGAATGGCGAGGAACAGCGTCGAATTATTTATTGAACAGCACAATGATTTCACGCATTGCAAGACAAAGAAAACGCACAACCCATATAGAAAGAGCATCTTGCCTACTCTCGCTTTCCGCGCCCTTTCCCCGTTCTCTCCAGTCCTTTTGTCATCCTCTCTCTTGGCAACGAGGAGAATCGATCTTCTTCTTCGCACTAAGGGTGGGACGCAACAGAGCATCCATGAATCATACTTGATGTGAGACGATGCAGAAGAAGCAGAAATGAAAGTCGGATATGCACACATTCTCGTTTTGAGTTACAATGAACAGAGAAGGGAGAGTAATAAAGTGAGACAAGTGAATGTGAAGGGATATAAGCGAGAATTAGAGAACTGTATTGCCTCGATATCGCAATCAATTTTTTCGACTTCCATTCAAGTTCTTCGTTGATGTGCCGTATAAGAAGCGAATGAAAATTAGAATGTGACAAACTTGCGAATTTTCGAATAGTCTCTCCGTATACAATGGTAGAATGCACATGGTCTTTAGTAAAGCTAGTAAAATAAGTGGGCGATAGTTTCTAGGATACAGTGATCGACTAAACAGCAATCTACTTGTTTCCCTGTGGTGTTTTCCTCTCTAGCCCACAATTGGAATTTTTGCAAGATTCCTGCACAACATTTTTTATCGCTCACATCTATTCCGCTAATCAGCTTACGCAAATTATTTTGCATCAGCTTCGTATATAGGAATGAAATGCTGCGGCAAACATCAGTTCACTGCATCAACTAGCTGCAAATGATCTTTGCCGACCTCATTGTGCTTGTCCTCCTCACTGCTACGATTCGAGCGGTTAGACAGATTTTCTGTTTTTTTTTCAAAGTTAGGCACAACGACTTGTTCCCCGTTTTTTCCAGTAGCTCCCGAAGAACGGATGAGTTTCACTCGTTCCTATTGAAATATTTACAAGCTAATTGTGGCGGTAGTACTCCAGGAAAATAGATTAAGTATCGGCTCTTTATAGATTACAGATGAGGATCCAATTGCCGAGTCATTCACTACGGAGGAGAGCGGAGAAGGTACCAATGATATTCCTTTTTCTTTTACAATAACTCGGTTTCTTATAGGAAGCAAAGCGAGAAAACATCAAACAAGCAAACAAATAGAGTTGCAGTTTCGAAATAGATCAAAGTAGCCGAATTTGACATTACTTGTTGATTTCAGACGATTCCTATTCCGTCTATGTATTCAACGTGGATTCCAAAACGAGAGAGGACGAGCTAGAAAAGGTGAGTGGTATTATAGGAAAAGTAAATAAATTTTGAAACCTTTACCAAAAAAAACCAGAAAGATATCAACAATTCCATCACAAACTTTTCAGTTCATGAGCAAGGCCGGAGCCGTGATCTCGGTCGATTTCGTCGGTGATGACAGCGAGACGAGTAGACTTGCAGTGGTCGAATACGCTGATGAGAAATCAGCTCAGAAGGCGGCTCACGATCTGAACGGAACGACGTTGAACGGAAGCGAAATTCGGGTATTATTCTTCGAGTAGCTGCATACCAGCTCTCTCGCAGTTCGAGAGACAGAGAACCTGACGTTTTATGTGATAAAGCAAGTTTGCAACAACCGCAGTAAGAAATGACAATGATCAACTCAAGCGTCTTTCTATCGTGCTCTATCAACTATGTTGCACAATCCACTTTCAAACTTTTTTCCACATACAAGTTTCTCGCCATTGATTCAGCAGCAGCTACAAAAAATCAACGTCTCGAAGAATATCGCGAATAAGATGGTGGGTAATTAGATGCTGGAGTAAATTTCCGTTTCTTTATGGAAAGCTTTTGATGGGAAATCACTTCGCTCAAGACAAAATCGGAATCAGATCGTACTCAGTGGCCCGTCCGAACTTGCCATCATCCGTAGTTTGAATCCAGTCATTCGTCACTTCCCTTTCATCCCGTCACGCGCGCACGTAGTTTATCCGTCTTCCCCTTCCCGATTGCACATCTCACATCACCGCTCAAATCACCATACGGACTTCGCTCCGGACCCGCACCCAACGGGTTCGCATCTAGCTCTCTTCTATCCGCACACTCTCTAGCCTTCTCTCCCTCCGTATCAGCTTTCCTCATGACGTGCTACTTCGTATGTCATCAGCTCACTCTAATGTATAAAACCTGATAGAGTCGAGGAGATAACAGCGATCCGGGGTTCAGACTCCATTCTGCCTCTTATCCACCACTCTTTCTCCTCTCACTCTCTTAGATAGGAGCCGAGTTTGTCGTTGACAGTGGATGTAGACGGACGAACCTTATCTGCCGCGTCTAGATGTTGATAGTGTCATTTCAAAACATCGCTAACTGTCAACTTCCTCCTCGAATAAGCGCCCTTGTTCATTGTCAAAGCGGTCTTTCAGGAATGAGAATCACCCTCCTGCTCCTAGCCCTTCTCGGGTTCTCGCTCGCCCACGTGCACCAGATGCGTCTGAGAAAGCGGGTGAGTATTCATCGATTGATAAACTATTTGGTTTCGATAATCAATAAACGTATCAGTACCGTAACCAACCTTAATCCCTTTTCCACTCAGGACTCGATGCGCAAGCTGCTCGTTCGTGACGGTCAGTGGGAAGAGTACATGGCGACCAAGAGCCAGCTAAGAGCGGATCGCACCTCGTTAGCCTCGGGATACCCCCAGAAGGTACGGTATCGATCGATTTTCAAGGGTACGGTAGGATTACAGTAGTTCATCGATCCTTGAAGGTCAACGACTACGATGACGCCGAGTACGTGGGCAACATCACTATTGGAACTCCCGGACAGTTCTTCGAGGTACGGTTTTGGTGACGATAGCAAAAACTGGTTGCGGTATATAAAAGAGTGATCGATAAGTGATGTTTATTTGGTATGATTATGTTACGTTGCTCTTTAGAGGTTACGACACATCAAAGGATGGTCGACAATTGATTTCATTCTTCCAGGTCATTCTCGACACTGGATCGGCCAACCTGTGGGTGCCCGACTCGACTTGCGCCGGAGGAGTGTGAGTAGATAATCGTCCTTTCGAACACAATTGCTGGCAGAGATGTATCGAGAACAATATCGTTTCAGCACCAACCCCTGCGCCAACAAGCACAAGTTCGATTCGTCCAAGTCCACCACCTACGCCAAGAACAGTGAGCATTAGGGCAAAATATGTATGTGTTGTTCTCATAAGTCTCTGATTACGAATCATCATGATTTCTTTCAGGCAAGGCCTTCACGATCACTTACGGCACCGGATCCGCCAAGGGATTCCTCGGACAGGACACAGTTAGGGTGAGTGAACAATCATCGGGACTTTCGTACTTTTGGCCCGAGCCTCTCTCACTATGAACTCTATTGAGAAGGGACTGGACGTAAAGAAGTTCCCAGTCATCTCGTCTTCGCTATTTCATGCTCCGCCCGTTTCAAGTCATTGCCCACTCCTCTTCCAGTTCGGCACCGAATCGACCGATCTCACCGTGCCCAAGTGCACGTTCGGACAGGCGACGTCCATCGCCGCCTTCTTCAAGAGAGACGTCATCGACGGTATCCTCGGATTGGCCTTCCAGGTGAGAGGCCGGAACCGGCAGTTAGGCAGAGGTGGAATTAGCGGATCTGGAGAACCGGAGAACTGAATTAATAATTTGCAGTCGCTCGCAGTGGACAACGTGAAGCCGCCCTTCGTCGAGGCCATTGATCAGAGTGAGTCAATATTTTCTCTTCTACTCCTCTAATTGCTACGTATTTACTGTTCTTTGGAACCTTTCGGGGGAAAATTCGTACTCTGAGTACAATGCTGGTGAGAAAAAACAAAATAGCCAATCAACTTCGTTTCAGAGCTGGTCGATCTGCCCCTGTTCACCGTCTGGCTCGAGCACGAGGGATTCAAGGAGAATGTAGCGGGAGGAGTGTACACCTGGGGAGCCGTAAGTTGTCACGATCCCGTTTTACACCGTCGATGTACTCTTTCGCCTCCTGTTAACTCCATGCTGTCAAGAAATCAATGAAATATGTGCATTCGGCTCATTGATCTTGTGCTCAAAATATAATAACGTCATTCAGGTCGACTCTGCCAACTGCGGTCCTATCATCGCTTACGAGCCTCTCACCTCTGCTTCGTACTTCCTCTTCAAGCTGAACTCCGTCACTGCCGGATCCTACTCGAACAACAAGGGATGGCAGGTACGAACAGATCATCATACGTGGCATCTCAGCTGCACAAGTGGTTCACCATTCAAAGCGCTCCATTCGCAGGTCATCTCCGACACGGGCACGTCTCTCCTCAGCGCACCCATCGATGTCGTCGAGAACGTCGCCAAGGCCGTCGGAGCTAAGGTTCATATTTTCGTTTGACAGGCTCAGTCTCTCTGCTTTGATTGTGTAGTTGCAACGCATGAACGAGAACTTGGAGTTCTAGAAAAAGTGGAGCTTTGCAGTACGACCAGTCGGCCGGTCTGTTCACTCTGGACTGCAACGCGAAGATTCCCGACCTCAATCTGGTCATCGGCTCGCAGACGTACTCTCTCACCGACAAGAACATGATCATCCCTGTGAGTATTTCATCTTTTTATCTCATTTTTCCCCGTCAATTACAGTAAAATGTAGAAAAAATGATAAAATACGACGCATTTGCAGATCACTGCGACCCAGTGCGGTCTGGCGCTCGATCCGTACGTCGGAGGAGGATTCGGTGAGTTTTTCTTCAAGTTTTGAACTGTGAACTCTCGATCTAAGCATAAAAACGTGGCTATTTGCAGGTCCCTCATGGATCCTCGGCGACCCGTTCATCCGTCAGTACTGCAATGTCTACGATCTCGGCAACAAACGCATGGGCTTCGCCAAGTCGCTCCAGGCTTAGATCAAACCTACAATCGTTCGTTTTTTGTGGCCTCGATAAAGAAAATTTGTAAGCAGATTCGCCAAGTCACTCCAGATTCAGAACAATTGAGCACTTCTTTAATTATGCTGTGAGGAAAGGAAATAATTAACAATCAATCGATATCTTTCTCTAACACGTAATAGTTCGCGTGCGCATTGAGCTTTAAATAGTAGTTGTCTTGAGATTCCTGAAAACAAATCGATTTGCTTCCTTGGATCTGATACTATAACTCACATCTTCCAGTAGTACTCCGAGACGTTTTCTCAATTCAGCAAAAGTTGGTCGATCCGAAGGTAACGCAGACCAGCAGTTGGACATAACTTCATAACTGCAAAGAAAGCATTGCACTGCATTCAGTGAGTCAAGAAGACTCACAGTTTCTCACTGCAATTATCTGGTCGGTTCATTCTTTCGCCTAGCTTCAACCGTTCTAAGAGCTGAAAGCACGTTAAAATATGGTAACAGACAGTGAAAAACTTCAGACGCCGGCCATCCCGCATAGGGGTTTCCTCCGAGTGTTACTATCTCAAATAGGAGAACTCCGAAAGACCATCTGAATCGTACTTTTCATTTGATCAGCTCAACCTAGGTCAAAGCTTACACATCACTAGCGGTAGAGAACTGATATTGCTCGATTGCCTCTGGAGGCATCCACTTCAAAGGAAGTTTTCCGCCCTGAAAATGAGCCTTTCATCCGCGTTATTGAACACCTACAAAAAACCTGAGAGAGATAATTCTCGTTATCCTTCCCAATCTCCCTGCACAATCCGAAATCGCCAATCTTGCAAGTTTCTCGCTGATCTATCATGATGTTCCGAGCAGCAATGTCACGGTGAACGAATCCTCGCGATGACAGATATTCCTGTGATTTGCAATCAAAAAGAGAAACGAACTGAACGGTTCACCTACCAGACCATAAGCGATCTGCACAGCGAACATGATCTGTTTCTTGGAATTGATAGAATTAGCATCGTCTAATGCATTCGGATGTTCGAGAATGTAGTTTCGCCTGAATATGAACAATTTGTCAGTGATGCAGATAAAAAATACTTTTGCCGCATGAACTCGAGCAAATCTCCATTAGAACAGTATTCGGTGATGAGCAGAACAGGTGCGCTTTGAGTTACACAAGCAAGAATGTTCACTGTAAGAAAAGAGTCTTGAACACTCACCAGTTCACGAATAGAAGCTTACCGAGACGCTCGTGGAAACCTATTGCCTTCATTAGATCGATTTCGTTGCGAAAATCTCGCTCCGTACTTGATAGGGCAGATTCTACAATCAAATTGTACATGCGATTATGAAAGATGTGCTGACCATGAAGCATTTTGATTGCAACCGTGTCGTTGTTGTTGGTGAGCTCGTAGAGTTCGGCAATTGATCGTCCCTTTCCTATCGGAATGTTTTTGGCTAAGACCCTTCCTGAAATAATTTTTCGCTTAGTCATTCGTGACAAAACAAACCTAGATAAACGCTTCCAAATGCACCTTCACCCAGAATTCTCGCATAATCTATGCTGACGAAAATACGATCGATTTCCCATTCATCAACTCTGTTCGGCAGATTGGAATAACTATTAGATATAATTCGGTGATTTTCGAACACTTTGCTATTACGATCGATCTGCACCTGAATTGGCATCATCGTGCGATTTATTGATACGGAGGACGGTTATGGCACGATTTGGAACCCGCGTTTAGGAACCCTCGAAAAGTGCCATTTTGGAACAACGGAAATTGTTTTAGGACTTGTTCGGAATGCGTTTCAGAACATTTAGAAATTCATCTGGGTTCCCAAATGTAGATTTTTGGAGGTTTCTAAACGCGGGTTCTGAACAGTGCCATCACCGAGCCAACTAAAAATCACCTCCACAATTTCGTTCTTCAGCCTTACAAAACGTCTTCGAACGATTACGATAACTGCAATGACAGCTGCGAAGCAAAGTATCATTCCGACGGTTACTAAGATGATCCAAGGAAATGGAGGATCGTTGGAAACCGCCTTTTTTGTGCAGACAACAAGCTGTACGCTAAAAACGAACATTAACTCGAAACAAATTCAATAATCAAAAAAAGACGTTCATAAATTGAAAAAAAAACCAGGCTTACGTGTGTCCGTTTGCTTTCTCCCACTCATGATCAGTGTTGAACATATGCCCCGAATCAGTCACCGGATCACAGCTTTCAGCACCTGTAAATGATCCGTAGCAGCTTAATGGATACACTACTAACCTTCATCGTCCGACTGGAAGTTAGTGAATCCGCTCCACGCCTCGCCATTCGCCCAAAACCATTTTCCTATGACATAAACATGAACGAATTTCGAAGAACGTCTTACCATCAGATCCGCACTTCAGCCCTATCCAGAATGGTTTATCGACAGGAACGGTGTTAGATAGAATGTAGGTCAAAGCGTCACTTTCCTACAAACTGCCATTCCGAGTACTATTTTCTAGCGTTGTTGCGTTGCTGACTGCTTCCACATGTTGGAAACAAGATGAACCCTAACGAGTAGAGCGACACTGTAATGTTCCGTACCTCCTGGGAGCTAATAGAAGGCAGAGTGGCTTCATAGACACTCGAACACATGGCCTCAGTAGCCTGCGAAGATTTTCCAGCTACTAATTCAATCGTTTTGCACTCACAAAGTAAGTCCCTGTGTCATCAGCGAACGACAATACTCCATAGCACCATCCAGTCGAGGGAGATGCTTCAAACATCTTATCCGGGCAAGTCGTTGTCTGAGATAGTTGCTCAGCCCTACAAGTTTTGCCATAAAAATATGTAAAATTATGAAAAATGATGGTGATGTAATGGTGGATACAAATAATCGTGACCTTCGTGCGCAGACGCAGTAGCCCAACTTAGATTCAGGGTTGTACGAGAGCCATTGACCGTCCAAACTTTGTGCGAAGCGGTGCTTGTCAGAGCAGCTGTCGTCTGAAATGTCGAAAATTGACAAAGGATACGAAAATAATCATAAAATAATGTACCTGGCGGATCCTTGAAAGCTTTGAAATCCAAATGCTCCTCATCCTGCCACATATACAATCCTGTGCCTGGAATATGTAAATTGCATTCGAATAACGAAAGTAACGAGATAAATAAATCGAATCCGATTTTTGCAGCGCTCACCGTCGCAAACGATCCCGATCCATACATCGTCACTACGATCAGCATTCATTACTCGAAAGTAGCCCAGATTCAGGTTTGCCTGTTCGGGCAGAATTTGTAGAATGTTCTAGACAATAACTAACCATTTCTGTTGTTAGAATGGGAAGCGAATCGCCTTTGGACTTGCAAACGGCTACAGCGTCCTGAAAACAATTTTTAGCACTTCAGAACCGCACTCGAACCATTGCGGCGACTAATAATTTCTCCCGGAGCAAATAAATACATCATAGCTCACATCGAAGCTTAGCCCAGGACCTTGCGATAGGTCTGGATCGTAGACCGTATAGCACCAATGTTGATCATCCGCCGTTCTAAGTTCGTACCCGACGGGGCAGGCAAAACCTTGAATACTGATTCATAATCATTACAGACAAGAATTTTGAAAAGATCTCACTGGTATCGTCGTTTCCGAGGACTGAATAGCTTTGTAGAACAGAGAAAGCAAAAGGGAGTAACGAAGAAAAATTGAATTGGCGAGAAGGATGCATAGGGAAAGGCGAGTGTGAATCACTATTGCAAGTGATAAGAAAAAGAGAAGGAGGATTAGCATGCGAGCTATCCCTTCCTGCCTTCGCGTCTCACTTCATCCTCCGAGACAATTCTGCAGAAATTCTCTCTCTGTTGTTCACAAATTTAGCAATCGGATAATCATTTGGTTTTTTTAAAATTTCTATCAACGTTGATAGATTTGTTCAGCTGCTGGTGCATCATTTCGTAGCTGTTTGTTGATGTTCATTGTTTTTCCTCTTTGAAATTTGAAGCATTTCAATGGTTTCGAAAATTTTTGTTGACTTTGTGTATGCTTCAGAGTCTTTTATGTCCGATAACAAAATGTTACAAACAGATCTATTGTTCAGCTTCAGACCAA